>JAPEBW010000920.1:0-35061 GCA_027405785.1 Ophiocordyceps robertsii
CTCTTATAAAAGCGTGCCTTTTAGCGCTTAGCCGCTATAGTTTGCTTTTACTATAGTAGTGCGGTTAAAATCTTATTAAAGCAGCACCGGGGCCTACGAAAATAGGTCCTTAAGCGTACGGAACGCACCTTTTTATATAAGTTCTTAATAAAAGGCTACTTTATTCCTTATAATCTTATTTAACGGTATAACGATTTTAAAAAACCTACGGATAAATATATAGTAGTAATTAGCGAAGCTTAAGAAGCTCCGCACGCTAGTTTATATTATTAAGGCATCTTAGTCCTAAATCGCCTATATCTTAATCAGGTCCGCTTAAATACCCGCGCTAGTATAAATTATAAACTTAAGGTATTTTATACGCTTAACCTTAAACTTATACTTATCCGGATTAAAGTATAAGCTATATATATAAAGGCAGTTTAAGACTTTCTATACTTTCTATATATAGTCTTTATATAAGCCGCTGCTATAGATAAGAATATTATTAATATAGGCGGAGGCGAACTTATTAAGGAAGTCGCGAAGGACGTTATTAATATAACGTTAAAAAGTAGCCGGGGCCCCGGTAAGACTAAAAGGGGTTACTAGCTACTTAAATTAGCTATAATAAGTACGGAAGGCCGTCTTTTACTCCTTACCCTCTATAATCCGCACCTTATAAAACGCCTATATAATATCGAGCTTAATAAACTACTTTACCTTTAATAAGTTATAGAGCGTATTAAAGATTAAGGGGAGTAAGTAATAGTCTAGCTATATAATTATATTAAGGGCTTAATAGTTATAGTAAAAGCGGATTCCGCCTTTAAGTTTTTAAACAAAGAGTATTAAGGCGCTTACCTTAAAGCTACTCGCTTAAATAAACCCCTTATCTAAAAAGTCCTAAAAGGTCTTCTTAAGTATTAATAACTCGGCTTAGGATATGTTATATAGCAGCTTAAAAGGCGCGGGGAACTCCCTTCCTCGCTTGTCTATATAGATAGGGATCTTATAATTAACTCCCGGCTTATAGGAGTTAAGCTTATTAGCCTTATACTTTATAAAGAGCGGCAATAAGTCGTGGAAGCGCTAAGGAATTACCCTCTATAAGTTTATAAGCGATTTTAGCGTCTTAGTCTTTAAGGCCTTATTAATATCTATAAGGCTTATAGTATAGATCGCCGCGTTAGCGGCGGCCTTGCCCTTTTAGCATGCGAGCCGTTTAACTATACTTACGAAGACTAAAGCGAGCACCTTAGTAATATCGGCTAGTTTTAGCATAGCCCTTATCTCCTTAAAAGCGCCGTTAATATAGCGTAGCTATATCTCCGCTAATCCGAACTATAGCCTTTTTTAGTGCGGAATTAAAAAGGACTATATATATATAAGCTAAGGCTTCCTTAAGATTAAAGGGAATTTAAGCTCCGGGATTATATATATTATAATAAGCCTTAAGTAGCCGGCTACTTCCGTAGCTAGCTAAGTAATGCCTTTAATCTCCGCACCCTTTATTACGCTTAAGGCGCCTTTTACTTAGCGCGGGGTAATCTTCTTAATAAGCACTTATATTTAACGTGCGAACGCCTTATTTACTATAGCGTAGTATTAATATCCTTTATTTATAAGAGCGGAAAGAGATTCGGATTAATTAAGCATAACCTATATTAAAGTAAGATCCTCTTTTATATAAGCTACTAGCTTCTACTTTACCTATGCTAATAATTACGGCTCCGGGGCCTATCTTTACTTTAAAGCTATTCTTTTCCCTCCGCCTTATAAGAGGCGGGGTCCTTATCGTTTAAGGCAAGCTAAGGTAGTATATCGACCGCTATAAAGCGGATTTTTACGAAAGGACGCTTCGCTAGCTTATATAAGTACTTCGTAGCGAAGTAAGAGCCCGCTTTATAGCGTAGGTATCGGCCGTTAGTATATCGTTTTTAGATCTTATCGCTAAAGACCTATTTAGCCCGCTGCTAAAAAGACTAGCCTGCTAGTATAGAAGAGGTTAAGGTTATAAACGCCTTCTTTAAGCGTTTTACGCGGTCGGTCCTTATCGCGGTTATAAGGGTATTACTATTAACGTTAATAGTAAGCGCGTTTTATAAGAGGGGGGTAACCCCGTCCTTACTATTTAAAGTGCGCTTCTATAACTTTTAAAAGCAAGGCGTTTATTTATAACCTTAAGCTACTTTTATAAGGCGGCTAATATACTCTCTATATATAAACGGCATAATAATAAGGATAAGTAGCTTATAAAGTATTAAAGTAATTAAGTTTTATAGCTATATTAGCTTCGCGCTATCTTCTTATATTATAGTACCCGCCGCCCGGAAAAGGGTCTCCTTAAACTTAAGGAGGAACTCCTTAAAGGACTATCTATCCCTTTATTTTAAGGTGCGTAGCCTATCTTACGCTTTTTCTTATTCTTATATATTGCTAAATGCGTAAATAAGGTGCTAGAAAAAGTCTTAAGGGTCCCGGGAGCTATTATAGCCCCCTTTTTCCTAAAAGCCCGCGATCCTTTATATTTAAGGCTTTAGTAGCGTATATAAAAGCGCGTACTAAACGGCGCTCCGGCCGCTATTTAGGCCGTATTCCTCGTTAGTATAGTATTTCGCTTATAGCCGGCTAAGGAAAAAGTAAAAGCTCTTTAGCTTCCCGTCTTATATTAGCTATAAGAGCGGCTTCCGCACTATAGTAATCGTAGGCGCCGTTCTTAGCACGGCTAATACTATAAAGGTTAAAATAGGCTTTATAGTCGGCCCCCTTAATATAGTAAGGAAGTTATCTTTTTAGCCGGCTAACGCACCTTTTAACGCCTTTAAGGCGTTTTATAACGACTTTATAACAATATCGTCCCGCTCCGCTTAAGGCGGAGCTCTTACTATTATACCGTCGAACGAGTCTATAATAAATAGCTTATACTATTATAAAGTAAGTAAAGGCTAAAATATAGGTGCTATTTATAGTATTATAATAATAAGCTATAAAGATCCTGCTTATATACGGCGGGTCTGTGTTTATATATACGGACCGGCCCTCCTTATATAATAAGGCTTAAGCTATAGCTTAAGTCCCTATAACCTTATAAGTTAAAGACTTTAATAAAGGGCGATATCTTTTTATTATAGCGCCTTAATATACTAAGTATTCTTAAATATATTAATTAATATCCTTTATTATATTCTCTTAATAAAAGTTTCTTAATAGTAATTTACTTATTTCTCGGCCTCCGAAATATCTTATTAATAAGTCGTTATAATAAAGTTATATTAACACTTACTATAATATAGTTTTAAAAAGTATTATAATTCGTCCTTTTTATAGCAATGATTTATTTAGTTAAAATAACTAAGGATACTTTTTCTATAAAGTCTTTAGTCGCTTTTTATAAAGTAATTACTATATCTTTGCTTTAAGTACGTTTTAGCAATTTTAGCAAAGTATTAAGAGCTTTTATAATATATATTAAAAGGCTATAAGCTATATCCCTTATAATCTTTCTTAAGAGTAGCTATTTATAGCTAGCTTTCTCTTTAGCCTATATAACTAGTTGCTTAAAGTCCGCTTTTAAGTTAGTAGTAGTTTATTATATAAAAGCTTAGATATTTTCCTTATATAAAGGCAACTCGCTATACTAATACCGGCTTAAATTTAGGCCTTCCTTTACTTATAAAGACTTCTTATTATCTTTTTATAAACTTTTAATAGTTATATAATTTATTAAAGCTAGCTTTAATAGTAACTTTATAAATAAGGGCTTCTTACCCTTGTATTTTAGTATTCTTTACGGTATATCGGCTAAGTTTAACTTCCTTACTTTATTATTTATAATAAAGTAAAATAGTACTAAGTATATATACTATTATACTTATCTTAAATTAAAGGAAGTTTAGTATATAAATATTTAAAGGTTAAAATAGTTAGATAAGACTTTTACTTATTATACGGCTCTTTTAATATCGTATCGCTAATAGTTTAATAACTTTACGATAGTAAATAGTTCTTAGTCCGGGACTTTATAGTTTAACTTAGCCTTAATAAACTTTTTAAACTAAAATGCAATTAGATAGTTTTAACCTTTATAGTTAAGGTAAAACGAAATACCCGCTATTATATATAATAATATATCGGTTTTAATTTAAGGATACTTCTTTAAGTCGTAGTATTAAAGTAAAGGTATATTAGTAAATATATCTTAAAAGAACTAAAATGCTATTAATTTAGTTACGTTTAGGTTTACTTTTCTTAGCTTTTTATTATTACTCTTACCTTTTAATAGTGCGGTAAGAGGTACTACTATATAAAAGTAGTAATAAATAAAATAATAGTAGTAATTATAAAACTTAAGGAAGACTTAAATATCTTAATAAGTATTAAGTACTAGCTATTTAACGATTACTTTTACCTATTAAGGATTTATTAATACCTTATTAATTAATAAAATAAAACTAAGAAACTTAAATAATTACTAGTAAAATATATATTTAAATAGCTTTTTAAATTATTACGCCGCGTATAGCTTTTTTATAACTTGTTAAAGGTATTTAGTATATTCTTTTTCTATTTATAAGAAGATAAGAATGTTATTAAGACAAACTATATTAGTAGTATTAATAAGGCCTTTTAATACTTAATTAATATAGCTTTAAAAAGTAGCTAAAGTATTAATTATGCTAAATAGTATAATTAAGTAATGAAAGTATTTTTAGTATAATTGGAAGGCTATCTTTTACTTCTTGCCTTCTTTTATATAGATAAATTAGTATACGTTTTAAATTTTAATCTTTAAGAAACATTTAGCTCCTTAGTAATAGTTAAGGATCTTTAAAATAAAAGGTTAAGGGTATTAATTCTTTTATATAACGCGGTTAAGGCCCTAGTAGTTAATATAAAGGTAAAGGCTACTATCTTTCTTTAAGATAAAAAGGATTAATACGTTTACTTAGCTTTATAACTCCTGGATATTACCGCGTTTTATAAAATTACTAATTTAGTCCTTAAATACTTATTTTTCGTTCCGGGATAAAGGGTAAATTAGTCTAAAAGGTAGTTTTATGCTAAATGTTAAGTTAATTACATAATCCATTCTTTTCTTAATTAGTAATAAGTAAGACTTATTTGCTAAGAATACGTGTTTAAATCGGTATAAAGTTAGTAATATCTCGGTTTATTCTCTCCGGAATTCCTTTATCGTCGTCTTTATTTAATAACGGAATAAGTTTTAAGTTAACAGCGATTATAGAAATATAAGCCTTATTTTAGCAATCCCCTATAAATTTTTATAAACTTTATAAAGTGCCGCTACTAATTTAGTGCTTTAACTACTATTACTTCTTTTATAAAATAATATAGATTTTCTTCTTTATAATTACTATAGTAAACTATAAGATTAGTATATAGTTATTTAGCGTTAACTTATTAGTATTAATTTAGTATTAAGTAACTGTCTTTTAAGTGCTTTTTATATTAGTAATTTTTACTAAAACCTCTTAAACCTAATAGTTATTTACTTAATTATTACTTAGTCTTTAAAGTTAAAAATACAATAGTAAGACTTATAGTAAGCTTTATTAGCGTGCGAAATATACCTTTACTAAGTTTACTATACTATAGGTATTTAGTTATACTTTTAAATCGGTAGGGTTTCGTATTAATAGTAATATAAAAGTTTATAATAGCTCCCTTTAAGGTACTAACATAGCTAGAGGAGAGGCGTTTACTCCGGCCTTTAAGCGTTTCCTTATAAAGTAGCTTTAATATATAAGGTATTTATTTAAGTATTTATAGTTAAAGCCGAGGTATACTTATTTATATAATAACCTAGCTTATTATATTTAAAATAAAAAACCCCTTAGTTTAAAAATAAGTATTAGCCTTAGCCTTGCTTCCCTTTATAACCTTAGCTGCGGCTATATTAAGGGGTATCTAAATATAAGTCTCTTCTTATTATTATTAAGGTATTAATAGTTCTTTAATAGTAAGAACCTCCTTACTACTATTTACTACGGAGTTTTTATAATAGGAATTTCCTTAGTTAAGGGATCTTAAACTTATTCCGCGCTATCTTAATTTAAAGTTTATACTTAAACGGCGTTTCTTATAATTTATAGCGTCTTAGTAGTATTAAGCTACTTAAACTCGTTCTTCTATATAATAACTAGCGCGCAATGTTTTTATATAGTCGGACGGATAGACATTTTGTAGTTATAAGCCCGGCTTCCGCGCAGCACCTTATTCGATTCCCGATAGAGGCATAGGTTTTTTACCGCAGTATATACGCGGGTTTTTTACTATTGCATCTCTTATACTAGGTATATTAAGTTAGGGAGGCTATTAAGGTGCAAATCCGCTATATCTGCTATATACGTTAATTATCCGACTATATAATAACTAGCGCGCAATGTTTTTACATAGTCGGACGGATAGACATTTTATATAACTTGGCGAAGAATCTTAATGTTAAAGGTTAAAGCAGCAGCGAAATTGTGCGGAAATCAGGAAATCACGTCATGTTACGTGATAGAGGAGTCGATGTTGTGTAATACAGGATTTTGGCTGGAATTGATTGATGAAGAATTGAGTGCGTGAGTGCTTGTAGAATCTCTAGCTATCTAGTGGCGGGAGATTCGCCTTTTATAGATAAATGTGAGGGAACGGAGTGACATATCCGGACCGGCCTTCGGGCGGTCTTAAAGCCCGAGAAATGTTGATTTTAAAGCATTTTACCCCGTGGCTAGATGTCCCTTCCTTATACGGCAATTCGTGTTTAAAGTTGGTTGAGGTTGGTGCGGATCCTTGTTTTATCTAGCCACCACAACCTCCTTAGTTCCGTACATAACGTTACAGACATCGTATGAGGACGTAAGGACCTGAAAAATAACGAGCCGAAGCTAGGCTATCCGATGCGGGTTTTTAAATAATTTATACACCCCCCTATGCTTAGCTAATCAGGTAAGGATTAAATAGCTGATTTATTAAAGTAGTAAAATCACTCTCTTACACTTAATAACTATATTTACTTTAATAGCCGCTAGAAATATCGTTTAATAAAGTTAAGGTAAAGGCTAAACTTTAATAAAGACTATATATCTCGCTACTAAGCTTTTTTTTGCTTTATTACTAAGAGTATTTCGTTATTTACCGCGTTCTTAATTAGTATAAATATCTATTCCTTAAAATAAATCTAGCTTATACTATATTATTCTTAATTAATCGGCGGCTATTCCTTAAGGTATTAGTACTATTTTACCTTATAGTTAGTATATATATCATTTACTATAAATAGGATTTTAACGTCGTCTTACTAAAATCGTTAAGGTATAGCTTTAAATATATCCTTTAAGTTATAAAGCTAGTTAAGTCGTTTTTAAGAATTAGTTAGTTAAGCTTACTAAGTAATGTTTTTAAGCTTTACCTCGCTACCTTAACTAGCTACCGAATTAAGGGAGTTTAACCGGTAATGCCTTTTTAATTAGTTAAAAAGTAAACCTCTTTTTTCTTATATTTTCTCTTTAAGCTATATAATACGCTCTTATTACTATTAGGTCTCTTTTAGTTCTTTAATTTAGGCTTAATAGGCCTTTTATATTTCTTAAAGTAAAAGGGACTAAGCATTTATTAGTAAGAACATTCTTAATAGTACTTTTATTATTTAAAGTATAAAAGTTCTTTAGTTAGATTTATTATTTAAATAAATCTCTTATACTTATAAGCCTTAAACAAAATTACGTTAGCTTCGTCGCGCCGGTTTAGTACCGCTTAGCGATTCTTTTACTAATACTATCTTAACTAAATAATTAAAAAAGAAAAGCTTTAGAAATTATAAAAAGATAGTCTCGTAATACTATTAATTAAGTAGTAAAGATAGTAAAGAGTATAATAAGTTATAGTCTTGCATAGCTACTTACTTTATTTAAAGACTAAAGCTTATAAAAAGGTAAGTTTAATAAGTTTAGTTTTAAAGGCCTATTAACTACTTATTAAGTTAAGACTAAAAGCAAGGCTTCTTACTTAGCATATTCCCCGCACTTAGTTAGCTTATACTATTAGTACTATTCTTATATATTCTTTTTTAAAGTTCCGTTATTATCGTCCTTATTTTATAACGGAATTGGCTTAAAGTTAGTAGCGATTATAGAAATATAGGCCTTATTCTAGTAATCCCTTACGAATTTTTATAAACCTCGTAAGATACTACTACTTATTTCGTGCTTAATTTACTATTACTTCTTTTATAAAATAATATAGATTTTCTTATCCGTAATTATTATAATTAACTATAAGATTAGTATAGATTTATTTGGCATTAACCTATTAGTACCGATATAGTTTTAAGTAATTATCCTTTTAGTGCCTTTTATATTAATAATCTTTACTAAAACCTCTTAAACCTTATAGTCGTTTACTTAACTATTGCTTAGTTTTAAGAGCTTAAGATATAATAATAAGACTTATAGAAAGCCTTATTAGCGTGCGAAATATATATCTACTAAGTCTACTATACTATAAGTATTTAAATATACTTTCTTATTAATAAGGTTTTGCCTTAATAATACTATAAGAGTTTATAATAACTCCTCTTAAGGTATTAATATAGCTAAAGGAGAGGCGTTTACTTTAGCCTTTAAGCGTTTCCTTATAAAGCGGCTTTAATATATAAGGTATTTACTATAATATTCATAGTTAAAGCTAAGGTATACTTATTTATTTAGTAACGTAGCTTATTATATTTAAAATAGATAACCCCTTAGTTTTAAGATAAGCCTCGGCTTTAGCCTTCCTTTTTTTTATAACCTTAGCCGTAGCTACGTTAAAAGGTATTTAAACGTAAGTCTCCCCTTATTATTATAAAGGTATTAATAGTACCTTAGTAGTAAAAACCTCTTAACTACTGTTTACTATAGCCTTTTTTACGGTAAGAAATTTCTTAGTTAAAGGATCTTAAACTTATTCCGCGCTATCTTAATTTAAAGCTTATACTTAAACGGCGTTTTTTACTATTTATAGCGTCTTAATAGCATTAAGCTACTTAGACTAGTTTTTCTTTACTATACTTATAAATAGGTATTAAATAGAGGTTAAGTTACTCTTAAAGCTTTAATTATAACTTAGTAAAGAACTTTAATAACTATATCTACTTTAATAGCCGCTTAAAATATAGTTTTATAAAGTTAAGGTAAAAGCTAAACTTTAGTAAAAAGCGTTTTTTAGCTACGTCGCTAAGAGTATTTTTTTATTTACCACGTTATAAATAAGTATAAGTATCTATTCCTTAAAATAAATATAGCTTATACTATATTATTCTTAATTAATCGGCGGCTATTCTTTAAGGTATTAGTGCTATCTCGCTTTTTAGTCGGTATTTATATAATTTACGATAAATAGGATTTTAACGTTATGTTAGGGAAATCGTTAAAGTATAGCTTTAAACGCATCTTTTAAGTTATAAAGCTAGTTAAGTCGTTTTGAAGAATTAGGTATTTAAGCTAACTAAGTAATGTTTTTAAGCTTTACCTCGCTACCTTTACTAGCTACCAAATTAAAGGAGTTTAACTAGTAACGCCTTTTTAATTAATTAAAAAGTAAACCTCCTTTTTCTTATATTTCCTCTTTAAGCTATATAATACGCTCTTATAACTATTAAGTCTCTTTTAGTTCCTTAATATAAGCTTAAAAGGCTCTTTATTTTTTAAAAAGTAGTAAGAACTAAGCACTTATTAATAAGGAGATTCTTAACGGCACTTTTATTATCTTAAGTATTAAGGGTATTTAGTTAGATACGTTATTTAAATAAATCTCTTATACTTATAAGCCTTTATTAATATTCTATTAAATTCGCCGCGCTAGTTTAGTACCGCTTTGCGATCCTTTTATTTATACTATCTTTTTTAAGTAATTAAAAAAAAGAAGCTTTAAAAATTATAAAGAGATAGTCTCGCGATACTATTAATTAAGTAGTAAAGATAGTATATAGTATAATAGGTTATAGAATTACTTAGCTGCTTACTTTATTATAAGACTAAAGCTTAAAGAAAGGAGAGTCTTTTAGCTTTCGTCGTAAGGGCCTGCTAACTACTAATTAAGTTAGGACTAAAAGCGGGGCTTCTTACTTCGCGCATTCCCTATACTTAGTTAGCCTATACTAGTAATACTATTCTTATATAATTTATAGGCTATAGGTAACTTAAGTAATTAAGAAAAGAGCCCCCTATTTAGCGTAATTATATATAGTAGGCTAATAGCTATTATTAAGTTAATATTATATTTATTAGCCTGGAGTAAAATTCTATAAGAAATACGAGGTAGCGTAGCGACTTTATATAGATTATGCGTATAGTCTTTATATATACCTCTTCTTAATCTGCTTATACCTTGCTTATATATACGTGAAATAATATAAAAAGGTATATATAGTATATAGACTTATTTAGCGTCTTAAATGTATATTTTAGCGTATTTATATCGTGTGTTATCTATGCTATATTTAGCCTATAGGCTGTAGGAGAGTATATTTCACTCTTTTATAGCCTCTCTTAAAAGGCACTTATAGTATAGAAGTGCGCTTTAGATATACTAACTAAAGTAAAGTAAGAAACCTTTTAAAAATAAAGAAAAGTTCTTTGTTTCTTTATAGCTTAAAAACTCCTATTTTAAATAAGGAAAAACTTAAAGCTTTTAATATTTTTAAAGGGGAAAACGTATTATTTTAAGTAAAACCTTTTTATTTTATTATTTAAGGAAAACCTTTATATAAGTAAAAAGCCTAAGGGTTATATAGAGGAAAACTAAAGAAAGCAAAAAACAGCTAAAAACCTTTATTTTTAAAATTTATATTATAACCTTTTTAATTCTTTATAAATTTCGAAATTTAAATAATAGTGTAAAACTCTATCCCTTAGTAAATATATCTGCTTTATTATCTTTAGAATTTATATATTAAACTTCTATTTCTTTTTCTTTATTACTATTACGTGTAAAATGATATGCTAAGCTTATACGTTTTTTTAGCTGATATACCTAAGGATTATAAGCTATTTTTTAAGCAGATTAATATTCAATAAAATATATAAGGACTTTTTTTAAAGTATATTTATAAATATTCCTTTTACTATTATATTAAAATAGCTATATTAATATAAAGCTTTTTTATTAGCCTTCTTAAGTCGTATATATTTTGTCTTATTTATAAAGAGTGCTATAAAACTTTGGTTTTAGCAAGCGTAACTTATAAGGTTATTATTTATAAGGAAATAGTATCTAAAGACTACCTTATAGTCTATAAGATCTCTCGCTTAATTAGCATTAGTATCGGCTTTGAAAAAGAGTATATTAAATGCTATACTATAGTTATAGTATATACTTAAGATAGGATATTTATTAAGATATTTCTAGATCGTATTTAGTGCTTTAAAATATAGTATTTCTAGATTTAAAGCAAATCTAGCTTATAAATTTACTGCGTATTATGTATCTAGCCTTAAAAACAATGCTAAAAACAACATTAAACCTATTTGCATTTAATATAATAAGATATCCTTTTTTATAGCTATATAGCCTTTTGTTTTATTTAATTTAACTCTATTTATAGCATAGGTTTTCAAGGTTCTTATATTTTGTTTATTAAATTTCTTTATCTTATTAAGAGTATATCTTTCTTAAGATATCTATATGTTCTTTTTCGCTTTGTTTATAGTTATAAATATTCTTAAAAAGTCTTTTACTTTGCTTAAAGATTAAATCTTTAAGACCTTACTTATTTAAATAATTATTTAAGTAATAAAATCCTCTATAAGCCTAAAGAATAGAAGATGCTCTATATAAACTAATATAGCTATATATAGCTTATTATTTATAAATACCCCTTAATTTATAAGTAAGTAGAAAAGTTCTTACTCGCTTAAGACCTTAAATAATAGATTATATAAAAGTATTAGACTTTATTTAAGACTATATAAAGATTTCTTTAATTTTATAACTAGCTTTTTATTACGGAATTTAAACGCCTATACCGGAACACTTACTTTACTCCTAAAAAGCCTTATAAAACCTTACGGCGGGAACGCTTAAAGCACGCGATATAAAGGCTCGCCTAAAGAGATATAATAAATATTATAAATTAGACCCCGCTAAGGTTTCTAAGATATTACTACGAATACTTAGGAGCCTATCTATCTATAGTTTATAATGATTTTAACTATAAAGAATACTGTAAAAACTTTTTAACGGATTCTGCTAGTATTTTTAAGGGATATTTAACGATATCCGCGGGATATCTTAACTATAGTTTAGACTATTTTTAATTATAAAAGCACCTTAAAAGATATAGGCTAGACTTTACTACGAATTTTAAGGGATATATATAGATATTTAAGGGGTTTCCCTAACTATAGTTTATAGTATTTCTAACTAGGCTTATACTTAGTTTATTAAGTAATTTGTTAAGAATATCTACGGTTGATTTATATATTAATAATAAATAGTAAGATAGTATAATTAAAGATCCTTAAAAGTAGCTTAAAAAACTAAGTTTAAAGTAGCTACCTATACCTTAAAGAAAAGGATAAGCTTTTTACTATTTATAAACCTTTATATAAGTTTATATATAGTAATTAGTTTATTATACCGGCTTAACTAATAGTAATTAGTTTATAGTATTAGCCTTAATTAGCAGTAACTCGTTCGTAATACCGGCCTTAATTAGCTATAATTAGTCCGCGCTTTATCCCCTTATCTTTACGCTATAAGGCGTAGTAAATAGTTATAATTCTTACTTATTTAGACGGAAACCCTTTAAATATTTACTAAGCTAAAAGTAACTATATCGCATAATCAAGCACTTATTTAATAAGAAGTTAAATACTAAACAATATTTTCTTTAATAATAAGCTCTTATTAGCTTTTAAGTCTAAACTTAATAATAAGCACCTTTTTCTTAACGCGCTTATAATAAAACTTAAAGATACGTAGGCTATAAAAGCGGAAAAGGCTATAGCTTATTAAGTATACCGGTTTAATAATCTCCCTTACTCTTTTTTAAAGTATTATACTATAATAGCCTTTAAAACTAAACGGAATATAAAACAAGTCCCGCTTAGCTAAGTTAAAACTACCGCCTTTTAAAAAGTAATCCGCTTTTAAAATACTAATAAAGGATAGACTATAAAATGAAAAAACCTATATAATTAAGTAAACCGGATTTAGTACTACTTAAATAAATCGATTACCCTTTAAATAAGAAAGTAAGGATAAGCTAACCTTGAAACTTTTTAGCTCCTTACTTACTTAATACCCTCCGGATAAAGCTTATAATAAAGCTACTTTTTCCTTAGGATAATAAGCTTAGCCGATATTTTTACTATATATTGCTAATAAAGTTTAGTTTATAGGCCTTAACCGGAAATCTGCTTTAAAAGATACTTAGTAGTTTCTTAATTTAGTATTACTATTTAGCCTTATTAGCTATAGCTATGCTAATTAAGGCGTTTTTAAGACTCTTAATAAATAAAAATAAGCCTTTTACGCTTAAGGCCTTATAGCGTACCGGATTTCGAGATATATATAAAACGAAAGGTTAAGCACTAAATAAAAGTATTAAGACTAAGACCTTTATAATAAAGAACGAAAACGCGATAAGTAATACTTTTAGTAAGCTAAACCTATTTATACTTAGCGCGTAAATACTAAGACTAAGTATAGCTTTAAGCCCCTTAATAAAAATAATAGTAATATTAAATAAATAATTCCTTAATCTTTTTTAAGCATTAAAAAAAGAAAACGCGCTTACTAAGCTTAAAGAAAAGCCTTAACTATAAGCTAAAGATATAAGGAGATTTAACCTATTAAGATCGCTAAAAGCATCTTTTAATAAAGTTTAAGAAGACGATAAGCTTAGTATATTTTAAGGAGTAGACTATTTTATTAATTTATCTGCTAAAACGCTAATAAAAGCGAGGCTTATATAGATTATATAGACGAATTAGCTATTTAATTACCTTTCTTTCTTAAGGAAGCGTAGCGGAATAGTTTTTTTAAGACCTTTTAAAATTATAATAAAAAGAGCTTAATAAACTTAATATCGGACTAAGCTAATAAATCTTTACTTTATAAAAACGTTTCGGAATCCGCTTAAATATAGTAATATAATTACTTAATAAGGAGCACTTTATTATTAAAGATATAGTAATAAGGTTTAATATTAAGTCTTAAATATCGCGCTTATAATATTAAGCTAAGGCCCCGTTTTATTAGCTAGACTACTTAATTATAATAATTTACTAAAAGCTAGATATCTATTTATAAGAATTCTTATACTATTTAGTAAGAAATAAGGATATTAATAAATAAATTAACGAATATAAGGAATTTCTTCCTTAGGTATAAGTTAAATATACTTAAGGATCTTAAAAGCACTTACTAGCATTAAAAAAATAAGTCTAACTTATAAAAAGGTAAGGACTAACTAGCTATACCTTATATATACTTAAAGGATAGTTTAAGACGCCTTAACTATCTATTAAAGGATTGCTAAAACTGCGGGTTATGTTTTTAGACCGCTTAATAAGGGCGGATATACTATAATCCTTATAGCGTTTGTTAAGTTAAGGGAGAAACCTATTTAAATAGCTAAGGATATAAGCTAAGGTTCTCCGGCTTATAGAAAAAGGACTTTAAAGATTATACGCTTATTAATACTAACGCTAAATTAAGTATACCTTATATATAAGGAAGGAACTATAATAAAGATTAATAACTATTTTAAGGATAAAAAGTATAATATAAAAGGAGCTTTAATAAATATAAAGAAAAGCTTAAAGGAAACTATAATATAGATTATAGTAGACTTAGTTTAAGAGGCTAATAAAGTATACGGATTTTATAGTAAAGCATTTCCCTTAAAGAATAAACTCTACTAATATATTAAAGATAAACACCCCCTTAACTTTAGTTAAGATATTACTATATAAAGACGTAGCTTAGTATAGTAAGTAGTTATTCGGAAGCTATAAAGCGTTTAAATAGTTAAGGCTTTTCTTAATATCTAACTATTAAGTCTTAATAAGCTATTATAATTTACTTATATATAATTATTAGTCTATAAAAAAGAAGGGCTTAATATAAGCATTAAAGTATATATAGATATTAAGGTAAACGAAAGCTTTATTTAAGCCGACTTAGTAAAGACCTTTTAAGATATAAATATAAACTCTTTTTAATAAATTCCTATTTAAGGAGTAAGAAGAACGGCTACTATTAAATAAGTAAAGTTTACTATATATATACTAAAAAAGCTAAATAGTAGCTTTATAGTCGCAAAAGCAAGGATCGGTGCTAGAATAATAAGACGCTTAGCGGCTAATATATTGCTTAGCTAAGATTTTTGAGTTCTTTATTAAAAGAACCTTATTAACCTTTTATTAGTTTTATAGATTAAGGCTTATAAAGGGATCGAAGCCGAAGTTAAGATAGTTTAGCTAAGATTAGTAATATATAAATAAGTAATTTACTTAGTTGTTATAATAGTTTTAGCTAGTTCTAGCTATGCCTTACTTATCTAAGTCTAGGCCTAACTATTAAAGCGTAATATAATATTCTTCCTTAACGACTTTAAGCTTGCTTAAACAATAATATAGGATTATAAAAGCTTTATAGTAAAAAACTATTTTAAGGGGCTATTAGTACTTTACTCAGGCTAAAAGGTAAGGATAATTATAGACCTTAACTATTAGTTCTAGCTATATAAAGAGGTCGATATTATTACTCCCTTAGCGGAAGTCCTTATAAAAAATCCGGATAAAACAAACGCCGCTAAGAGGTTCTTATAATAGGACCTTATAGTAAACTATAAGCTCGAAATAAGCTAAACAAAGGACTTAATTAAACTTACTACTAATAAAGGCATCTAAATCTACGCTAAGAACTTAAAATACGTATTAAAAGTTTAAGATATCCTTTAATCGTTTTCCCGCTTTTAAAAGAATAAGAGAGTAGTATATATAAATAGGTTTAAATATATACGTATTCCCTTAGTAAAGTAATAGTAATACTAATAAGTTATATTAAAATTATATTTATTAAGCAATAAGGATAAGAAGGTAGTAATTATAATATTTAGCTAGCTAGCTAAGTTAGGACGATTAAAATAGGTTTATAAGCTAACTTTATTTACGGCGTTAGTATTAATAATTAAGAAAATAGTAAATAAAAAAGAAAAAGGATAAGTAGTTATAGACTTATAAGGAATTAACGCTATTACTACCTTAAACGCTTACTTAATACCGCTTTAATGCGATATAATTAAATGCCTTTAAGGAAAGAAGTTTTTTAGTGCGGTAAACGTATAATTGTTTTTTTACTAGTTTTTATTTTACTAAGACTACTAAGAAAGATTTATAGTTATAAGCTATCGCAAGCTAAAATAAATGCTTATAATACTTATAGACTTTACGAACTCCTAAGTTTATATTTAAAGGTTTATTAATAATATCCTTAATAAATATTACGAATACGCGGCGGCATATATTAATAATACTTTTATCTATTTTAATATAGTAAAAGAACACCTTTAATACTTAAACGTAATATTCCGCGCTTTTTATAACTATAATATTACCTTATCTAAACTAAAGTCCTTTTTAGCATACCTATCCGTATAACTCCTTAGATTTAAGGTAAATGCTATTAGCTTAATAAATATAAATAAACGCATATAAGCCTTAAGGGATATCGCGTTCTTAAAGAACCTTTAATAGCTTAAGAAATAGATCGGCCTTACTAAATAGCTACGCTATATAGTCCCGTAATTTACTAAAGAAGTTAACGTTTTATTAAGATAAAAGATAAAGCTACTTTAAGTAAGATAAGAAAAAGGAGTCCCTTTAAAGGGCTAAGAATAAGCATAATATACCTTAAAAGCTGCTTTTTAGCTTACTTTTAAAAAAGAAAAGGCCTTTATAAATTTTACTAATAAACCTACTAAGCCTTAAACGGTTTACTACTTAAACCCCGCTTAATAACTATTTATTTAGATTAATACGTTTAAAGAATATAAAGTAGTAGGTATAGCTTTTTACTAAAAGGAAGGTACGGAATAAGATAAAAAGACTTTACTAGCCTAAACTAAGGTCTAGCTTATCGTTTACTTAAGCTACGATTTTTTTAGCGGAGAACCTTAATACTAGCTTATAAAACTTAAAGTAGCTAGATTAGTATAAGCGGTCTATAAGCTATATACTTTAGTACTATTTCTAAGAAAGATATAAGTAGTTATCTTTATTAACTATATAAGTACTTATAAAATAATATATTAAAAATCCTTATTTTTTATTAGTATAAAATCTAATAATAAGCTAGTCCTTGCCTTTAAATACTTAAGCGAATTCCTACTTAAGGTATACTATATCTTAAGCATTAAAAACGTTATACTAAACGCTTTATTACGTTTACTATACTAAAACGATATGCTAGTATCCTTAAACTAAAAAGGGGAATTAAAAACGTATTTAGGAAAACGAGGTAATAAACTATATATTCTTATATATAAAAGTATTAATTAAATTGCTACTCCGCTAAAGAATAATTAATAGATATGTAAAGGATATATAATAAGCAAAGATTAATATATAACTTAGCGATAAAGATAGTATCTTAAAACTCTTATTCTTCCGGTTATAAGAGTTACTATACTTTATAAAGAACGATAAACGCCGGAGACTATATATCCTTTAAACCTATACTAAGGAGGTTATTAAAGACGCCTACGTTAAATATTTTTCTACCGGCCGTACCTATATATAATAAGATCTATTTAAGAGCTTCTTAATCTTATAGCTTAATAAATATATAAATAAAGTCGTAGATAGCTATAACGCTTATTACTATAACTAAACCAATTAAGGTAAGACGCTAAAGCAGCTTATCCCGTTTTAAAGCCTACTAGTTTTATACTATATAATAGTAATAAACTTTTTTCTAAGCTTTTAGTAGTTAAAGCTAAATAATCCTTATAAAAAAATCTTATAAAGAACTTCTTTAATACCTTACGAACTAAAACTAATAAATTCTTAATAATATATCTCCGTATCTTAAGTAATAATTAGTTTATAGCGGAAGATTAAGTATAAGCGTTATATACTAAGCTACTCCGCGCGAATTTAAGGATTCCGAAAAGGATAATCTTTAATTAAGATATAAAGTTTACTTTAGTATTTTAACGGACTTTATAGCAAGTCTTTAAATTAAAGCTTTTTATATTTACTGCTTAGTACCCTTAAACTAATAGCTTATTAAAAAGGCGAAACTAAACTATAAAAATCGCGCTACGATTCTTTACTACTAATTTCCTAGACTTACGCTAAACTAATATATTAATAGCTTTTTAGTTTAGCCTTTATAATTCCTTCTTTTTAATAATTTATATAGCCTTTAGCGAGCTTATTATAAGGATTAGAATAAATAATAAGCTTTAGTTTTTTAATAACTACTAATACCTATAAAATAATTAAGTCTTATAAAAAAAAGCTAAGTTAGTTATCGCTTATACTTAAGCCGCTATAAAGGATAGATATATTAAAAAACACCGCTAGCTAAAATTAAAGCCTAGCGATTAAGTCTAACTATAGCTTAATAAAGGTTATTATATCGCGGATAGTAAGCTAGTAAAACTTTAAGAAAAACATACTAAGCTATTTAAAGTTATCGCTAAAGTAAGATAGCTTATATACTAATTAAATATATAAAGGTCCCTTAATATCTATTTAGTTGTTTTAATAGTATAACTACGCTTAGTAAACGAGCTAGCTATATACTTAAGGCTAGTTTAAGATAAAGAGATACCTTACTTAAATAAGTAAAAAGTTAAATAAATCCTATTAAGCTATATAATAAAAAAAGGCAGTAGAAAACTAAAGAAAGAGTTTCTTATAGCTTAAAAAAGCTAGCTAAGTAGCTATAAATTATAAGTAAACGAAAAAGCAGTCTTCTTACTAAAGATTATAAAAGCCTTTAAAAAAGCATAAAAAGAGTTAGCTACTTAAGTAGTTTAAACGAAAGTATAATACGCGGCTTTTATAACTTAATATAAATCTCTTTAACTAAGAGAATTAAGTAGTTAAACCTAAGTATAAGACTTAAAGGCTACTATAGGTTATAAAAAACTATTACTTACTATACTTAAGGTAATTAGTTATTTTAATAATAATATACTGCTATTTACTTTAAGTAAAAAGGCTTTTTTAGCTTTATAGTATACTTATTTAAATTCTCTCCGCCGCTTACCCTTTCTTTTTTTCTTTTTTCTTTTTATAACTATATTTCCTTATACCGCTAGCCTTAGCCCGCTTTACCTCGCTTACTTTAATATATATAACCTTCTTTACTTTAAGCTTATAATCTTTATACTTTTATTTAAAGTCTTTTAATTCTTTTATATCTTTTATAGCTAAAACTAGCAATTCTATAACTATTCTTTTAGCCCGCTCTTTTATAAGCCCTTATGCCTTTAATCTAAAGAATATAAGCGGGCGCTTAACCTTTATAAAAATAAGATAGCTATCCTTTATAGCTTTAAGTCCCTTTATAAAAGTTAAAACCTTTAAGTTTAAGCCTATATATAAACTTATACTACTTTCCGTAACCGCGCTTAAGCTAATAGACTTAACTTAAATTATAGTATTATAAAGGATAGCTTATACTACTTTTATTAAATACTTAACTTAAACGACTTACCCCCCGGCCTTATACTATAGCGTAGTCTAAATAGCCGTTTTTATAATAACTTAGCTATACCTCTTACTTAGCTCTTACTATCTAAAAGCCCTTACTACTTATATATTCTTTTTAGCGTAGCTAGAAATCTTTATTAATAAAATAACTAGCTAATACTTAACGCCTTTAAGCTAGCTAACCTCGCTATCGTCTTAAAATCTATAATAACTATTATAGCTAGCGGGAACCTACTTTAGCTAAACGATAAAAACAATGTCCGCGCCGTTATTAACTGCGTATTTAAGGCCTAGCTTAACTAGTTTATAGCTAAGTTTATAATAGCGTTTTAAGCTACTATAGCTAAAACCCCGTCTAACTTTATACGCGGTCTAGCCCGCGCTATAAAATCCCCCTTTTAGCTTATAGCTACTATAAGCCTTAAGGACCTATTAAGTCCCGCTTAGCAAACTCTTTTTCTCTTAGCCGCTACGCTTAACTTAGCTATATAAAGGCGTATAAGCGCTTTATTATAGTCTATCTACTATCCCTCCTTAACTAAAGTAAATAGCGAAAACTAGCTTTATAATATATTTTACCGCTAAATTTTATAAGATCCGCTAATAGTAATAAATATAATTCTTAATAAGTCCGGCTTTACGGGTCTATACTTTAGCGACGAGATTATAATAATTAAGAGTTTCCGCCTTACTATAAACTATACTAAGTTTTACTTATAGGCCTATATAGAGTTTAAACGCAACCTAACTTTAACCTAAGTATAAAGTTCTTAGGTTTCGATATCTGCCTTATTAGCTATATTAACTACGCGCTTTATATTCTTACCTTTAAGGCCCCTTTTATAAAGAAGTTCTTTAAAACTATTAAATATATTAAAAACCTTAAAAGCGAAGAATTTAGCACTAAGGTTATTAAGGACGTTATTACCTTATTTTAAGTAAGAATATAAATATTAAATATATTAGTGCTAGCTATACTTATTAATATTAGCGGGACGGCCTATCCTTACGTTAATACTTTCTTAGTAGCTAAATATAGGTTAGGTAGCGGAAAGGTATAAGTAGTAGCGCTATATAAAAAGGATAATAAGTTAAAAAGCTTAGTAATAAAAAGCAAGGGATAGTTATTATAGCAGTAATAAGTAAGATATAACATCTTGCTTATAAGCGGCTTATAAAGCTAGTAAGTAGTATAAAGAACTGTGTAAAAGATTAAAATTAGTCTAAAAGGTAAGTAAGATAATAATAAAGAATAAGGCTTAAATAAAGCTAGTGTTTTATAATATATCCCGGTATAAAAGATAAATATTCCTTAGCGCGGAGACTCTTTATTACTTAATAAGTACTAAAACGTACGCTTAAATACTACTAACTTTAGCCGGATATACTAATCGCCTTAATAAGACGAAAACGTATAACTAAATATATTATAAGGATCTTTAATAAAGCCGCCTACTTACTATCTTAAGCTACTTAACTACTATTAGCCGGATAGGCCGAAAGAACTATTAAAAAGATAAGGACGGTATACTACTAATATAGTATAAAAACGCTACTTTAAAGATGTTACTTAGCGCCCCCTTTACTTTATTTTTACTTTAAACTAATAACGACGTTAGCTTTTCTTTCTTACTTAAAGGAGTTATTATAGAATCTAAATAGCTATGCTTAAACTCTTTACTTTGCTTTTAAAAAGCCCTATAAAACCCTATAGCGGGAACGCTTAAAGCACGCGCTATAAAGGCTTGCTTAAAGAGATATAATAGATATTATTAGTCGTACTTTATAAAGAATTTTAAGATATAACTATAAATACTTAGGAGCCTATTTAATTATAGTTTATAACGGTTTTAATTATAAAAGATACTATAAAAGCTTTTAAACGGATTCCGCTAGCATTTTTAAAGGATATTTAAGGATATCCGCAGGATATCTTAATTATAGTTTAGCCCGTTTTTAACTATAAAAGCACCTTATAAGATATAGGATAGACTTTACCGCGATTTTTAAGGGATTTTTAAGGATATTTAAAGGATTTCCTTAATTATAGTTTTTAGTATTATTAATTAAGCTTATACTTAGTTTATTAAGTAATTTTACGAGGATATTTACGGTTTATCTACGTACTAACGATAAAGGGGAGGATAGTATAGTTAAAGATCCTTAAAATTAGTTTAAAGAACTAAGTATAAAGTAACTAGCTATATATTAAAGAAAAAGATAAGCTTTTTATTATTTATAAACCCCTATATACATTTATATGCGGTAATTAGTTTGTTATACCGGACTAACTAGTAGTAATTAGTCCGTAGTACAGGCCTTAACTAGCGGTAATTAGTCCGCGCCTTATCCCCTTATCCTTATACTATAAGGCGTAGCACTTCTTATTTTAATTATACTGCTTTTTATTTTTTTATTTAAGGTCTTTGTTTAAAATATAGTTTTTATAACTTTATAGTATATTAATATATATTTCTAAATCTATATTTATGTATATAAATATATCTTTTACATAGTATTATAGTATTTACTAATAATTAGTTATAACTAGCATTAATAAGAGTTTAGTAAATTCGGGTTTAGCGGTTATAGAGCAGGTTTTAATCTAGTTTAAGCCGTATATCTACTTATAGCCTTATACTATAAAGCGAGCTTTATACTTAGTTATATTAATTTTATTTCCCTTTTTTATTTAATAAACCTTAGCCTCTTAAAGCCTCCTTATTACTAAGAAGCTCTTATATTTCCTAAGTATTTAGACTTATAAATTCGTTTAGTTTAGTTAGTATAGCTTTATTTTAATCTTTTACTTACAGACTATTTATAGCCTGCTTATAAGCAGCAGGCTCTATAGTATCTCTATTTCCTTTTATTATAAAAAGAATATGTTCTTTAATATTATTGTTTATTATAATATTATATATAAGGTACTTTATAAAATCTTTTTAGTATTTAGTAGGCTTCTTAAGTATTTTTACTTAAACCCTTTAATCTTTTTGCTAGGTATTATTATTATTAGTATTATTATTACTAGTATTATTATCTATATTGCTAGTATCTATATCACTAGTATTTATATTATTAGTATTTATATTACTTATATTTATATTACTAGTATTTATATTACTAGTATTATTAAAGGTTATTATTATTGCTATTAATAGTATTGTTACTTGTACTATTACTCTTAGTATTATAGTTTTTAAGCAGCTTATTTAAAGAAGGCATATTATTAAAATCAGTATGTTCTTTTTTATTTTAAAGGTTATTTTTTAGTATAGTTATATCTTTAAAAATTATTACGTTTTGTTTAGATAGGTTATATACTTTAAAAGCAGTATCTTTATCGCTTATTATTACCTCTTAATACGCTCTAGGCTCTTGTTTATTATTAAGGGTTTTATTCTTATATAATATAGTGCTTTTAAATGCCTTTATTTTATCTAAGTCTTTTAAACTTAAAGCTATCTTATTCTCCTTTTTTATAGGGAATATAAAGCCTATAATAAAATACGGTGACCTATCGTAAATATATATAGCTGCTAAAACAGCCTGACCCTATAGGTAATTTAGTAGATTTAAGGTAAAAAGCATAGCCCGTACTTTATTAAGTATAGTCCTATTTATCCTTTTTTTGCCGTTAGAATAAAGGGTATATACAGGACTTATATTATATATAAGGCCGTTCCTTAGGCAATATAGTTTTATATTATATTTCAATTCCCTTATATTATTAAAGAAAACTTCTTTTATAGTAGTCTTATTAATATTTATTTCTAATTTCTGCTTATATTCTAGGAATTTAAGCAGATATTCTACTTTGCTTTTTAAAAGATATATTCTTAAATATCTAGTTATAGCATCCAAAAAGCCTATAAAGTATATATATTTATTATAAGTAGCGGTTTTTTATAGCCCTAAGTACTAGTATATATTTTATCTAAAAAGAGGTATTCCCTTTTAGAAGGAGTCTTTTTCTTTTTATCTATTTGTTTAGCTTTTATATAAGCTTTACATTGCTTTATATTTATTATATTAGCTTTATTAATACTTATACTAAAATACATTTTTCTTAGGTATCTATATAAGGATTTATAATTTTAATATCTTAGTCTTTTATGCTAAAAAAAAGTATATCTATAGTGTTCTTATTATCTATAAACCTTTTATCTTGATATTTAAAGGTATTGTCTATAAGTGTATTTTTATAGGTATATTATATATAGGTATATTGTTTATAGAGCGTTTTATATTATATATTTTATTGTTTATTTAAAAGCGAGTCTTTATAAATAAAGGGATATATTTTAGGCCGTTATTAACAAAGCCTTATAACAGTATATTTACTCCTTTATCTAAAAGAGTTAAATTATCCTTACTTATTAAAGTAAAGATATTATAAAGAGATAATTAGCTTATTATTTAAATGGAAAATAAGGGTATATAAAGGCGGTTCCTTAATATATAGCGTATATTGCTATTAGGAAATTCAAAATATAAATTTTCGACGCCTTTAACTATAATAAAAGACGCTTTTCCCTTAGTAATAGTTATATATATATCTTTATAAGAAGAGAGGAGTGATCTATTATATATTATATACTTAAAAGCCTATATATTAAAAATAAAGTTATATATTCCCTTTTTTTTTAAAACATTCTTATCCACCTTAAAAATAACCTAAAAAATGAAGGAAAAAAGAGCCTTTAAATTTTCTTAGCTTAGAAATTAGAAATATAAAGTATTTCTCTAGAGGGAGAAGACTTTTAATAGGAGGAAACGTATCTCTTTTTTTTGCCTTTAACTACTAATTTATTAGTAATTAAAACTCTCTCTTAAGAAGACTTTCTTAAAAAGGGTATACGTATAGAACGCTTATTATTCTTATTTAAATAGTCTTAAGAAGGTTAAGTTAGAAGGGGCCTTTTATAAAAGGAAGAAGAAGAAGCTTTTAGTTTTAAACTTACTGCCTTTACTTTATCTTTATTTATTTTAAGCTAAAGGTCGTTTTTTATAGTATAGCCCTTTTTCTTAAAATTCTTTTAAAAGGTGGGTTTTTTACTATATAAAAAGAATAGCTAATTAGAAAAAGGACCTTTTAAAGCTTTAATCCTTTAAAACTTATAAATTAAAGAGGAAGAAAGTAATTCTAAAGTATAGGCTTAGGCATTATCTTAAAGAGCTTAAATGTAATTTGTTATAAAGCTAAAATAAGTGCTATTTAAGCATTTTAAAATCTAAGTAATAATTACTACCTCGGGGAATTTAATTTATTTAGTATTTAGCTTATTATAAGCTCTTCTTTTATTAAGATATACCTTGATAAAAGTATAGGTTTTAAGAGTTATATTAAATAATTCCTTTATAAGAAGAAAGGTTAAAGTGAAATTTACTAAGTTATAAAAGGTTTTTAAAGCTCCTTAAGCTAACTTTGCAGTTATATAATATTTCGTTTAAGGGAGAGGGTTATTCTTAACTATTAAACGTATTAAGGTAAGGATCTTTATATATTTAGTATATAGATTTTAAGAAACGGCTTTCGCCGCTTTCTCTTAAATAAAAACGGATTTTATTTAAAGTAAATAAAAGAAATAATTAAAAGAATCTTTTACCTTGCGAAATTCGTAGTCGTTCTTAGCAGCTGTTTTTTTTATAGATTCCTTTTAGAGGTATTTTAGTATAAATGTCGATTAAGAAGGAGGTAAAAAAAGAATATTAATCGAAGTAAGATTAGTAAAAAGATATAATAAAAAGGTCTGAAAAATATAACAAAATTTATATTTAAAGGGAGGTTCTTTAATGCGTACGAAAAGGTTTTTAAAAGGGTTCTTTGCTAGTTATTAGAATGCTAATAGCCGATTAGATATCGAGAAGTATAAAGAAAAGATAAAAAAGAGGGCAGAGGACTTAATATAAAGGAGGCGAAAGAATATAAGAAAAGAGCTATTAAAAAGCGCGATTTTTATTATAAAAGGAAAGAATTTTAAGAGATTCTTATCGTTTAATATAGTCCTAAAAATACGGTTATAAAACGTAAGGTGTAAAAGAAAGAGGGGAGGAGAAAACTAGTAAACTAAGTCCGATAAGATATCGGGAAATTCCGGAGAAAGGACGCTTAGTAAGCGCAATAATATTTAAAGTAGGAAAGAGTTTTGCTAAATTCTTTCGATTATATAATAGTTAGAAAAACGTTAGTAAAGGTCGGGACTAAGTCCGGCTTAAAGGGAAGTTAGGCTTATAACTACTTAAGGAGAAAAATAGGTGTAAAAGAGAGTAGGTAAGTAGTTATAAGTAAGGAGATAATAAAGATATAAAAAGTTTATAAAAAGGTAAAGATATTAATAAGATATATATATATTAGGTTAATAATCTATTTAAGGTTAAGGGGGGACTAAGGCTTTCTTATATAAACAATTCTAAGGCTAAAAGCAATTTACGTAATTAGGAAAAGAGCCCCTTATTTAGCGTAATTATATATAGTAAGCTAATAGCTATTATTAAGTTAATATTATATTAATAAGCCTAGAGATTTATTTGGTAAGGAATATAAAGTAGCGTAGCGACTTAGTATAAAGTATACGTATAGTCTAAATATATACCTTTTCTGAATCTGCTTATACCTTGCTTATATATATGTGAAATAATAAAAGAAAATATATATAGTATATAGAATTAAATAGGGGATTTAATATCTTCTTTAGCGGATTTATATTATAAGTCATTTATTTTATATTTAGCTTTTAGTCTGCGGGAGAGTACATTTACTCCTTTATATTAAGGTATAACTATAAATACTTAAGAGGCTTTTTACTAATAGTTTATAACGTCTTTACTATTAAATATACTATAAAAAACATTAAATAGGTTTTATTAGTATTTTTAAAGGATATCTAAGGATTTCCGCGGGATAGCTTAACTTGTAAAGGAGTAAATTATACTCTCTAGCAGCCTAAAAGCTAAATACAGTATAAATAACATATGATATAAATACGCTAAAATATATATTAATTCCGCTATATAATGTTACATACTATATATATTTTCCTATATTATTCCACGTATATAGAAGCAAGATATAAGCAGATTAAGAAGAGGTATACTACGCCTTACGGCGTAAGGATAAGGGGACAGGGCGCGGACTAATTACCGCCAGTCGGGGCCGGTACTGCAAACTAATTACCGCTAGTTAAGGCCGGTACTACGGACTAATTACCGCCGGTCGGGCCGGTATAATAAACTAATTACTATACGTAAACGTATATAAGGGTTTAAAAATATTAAAAAGCTTAACTATTCTTAAAAGCATAGCTAGCTACTTTATACTTAGTTCTTTAAGCTAAATTTAAGGATCTTTAACTATACTATCCGTAGTATGTAGATAAACCGTAAATATCTTTATAGAATCGCTTAATAAACTAAGTATAAGCCCGGTTAAAAATACTATAGACTATAGTTAAGGAAATCCCTTAAATAACCTTAGATATCCTTTATAAATCGCCTTAAGGTTTATCCTATATCTTTTAAGGTGCTTTTATAGTTAAAAACGGGTCGAACTATAATTAAGATATCCCGCGAAAATCCTTAAAAATCCTTTAAAGATACTAGCGGAATCCGCTTAATAGTTTTTACGGTATCTTTTATAGTTAAAGATATTATAAACTATAGTTAAGTAGGCTCTTAACCCTTTATAGTATTATCTTAAAGACCTTAGCAAGGTCTAACTAGTAATATTCGTTATATCTCCTTAAGCGAGCCTTTATAATACGTGCTTTAAGCGTTCTTATCGCGGGGTTTTATAGGGCTTCTTTAAGAGTAAAGTAAGGAGTCTAGGCATAGGTATTTAAATTCCGTAATAACTCCTTTAAGTAAGAAATAAAAGCTAACGTCCTTATTAGTTTAAAGTAAGAATAAAGTAAAGGGGGTGCTAAGTAATAGCTTTATAGTAGCGTCTTTATGCTATATTAATAGTGCGCCGTCCTTATCCTTTTAATAGTTTTTTCGGCCTATCCGGCTAATAGTAGCCGGGTAGCTTAAGATAGTTAGTAAGCGGCTTTATTATAGATCCTTACCTTATATTTAGTTATGCGGCTTTATCCTTATTAAGGCGATTAGCGCGTTTAGCTAAAACTTATAGTAAAGTTTTCTAACTTTTCTTTAAGGCGTGTATTTAGGCCCTGATTAAGTAGTAAGGAGTCTTTAAGCCGGGGAATACTTAAGTTCCTCGGCAGGATATATTACGAAAGACTAGCTTTATTTAGGCCTTATCTTATATTATTATCTTACTTACCCTTCTTATACTATTTTTAATCCTCCGCTAAGTCTCCCGTTTTACTTACTAGCTTTATAGGCCGCCTATAAGCGAGATATTATATCTTACTTACTGCCGCTATGATAGTTATCTCCCGCTTTTTATCGCTAGGCTTTCCGACTTATTATCCTTTTTATACGGCGCTATTACTTATACCTTTCTGCCGATTTACGCGCGTCTAGCTATTAAAAAGGTATTAAAGTAAAGGTAAGCTATCTTATTAATATTAATAAGTATAGTTAGCACTAAGGTATTAAATATCTATATTCTTACTTAAAAGCGGGTAATAAGGTCCTTAATAGCCTTAATGCTTAACTCCTTGCTTTTAAGGTTTTAAACGTGCTAAATAATCTCGAAAAACCTTTATATAAAGGGGGCCTTAAAGGTAAGAATATAAAGCGCGTAGTTAGTATAGTTAATAAGGCGGATATTAAAGCTTAAGAACTTTATTGCTTAGGTTAAAGTTAAGTCGCGTTTAGACTTTTTACGGGCTTATAAGTAGAACTTAACGTAGTTTATAGCTAGGCGGAAACTCTTAATTATTATAATCTTATCGCCGGAGTATAGGCCCGCGAAGCTAGGTCTATTAAGGATTATATTAGTTACTACTAGCGGCTTTTATAAGATAAGGCGGCGAAATATATCGCGAGGCTAGTTATCGCTATCTCCTCCGGTTAAAAAAGGACGGTAGATAGACTATAATAAGGCGCTTATACGCCTCTATATAGCCGGGCTAAGTATAATAGCGGGCGGAAAGAGCGTTTACTAAGCGGGACTAAACGGGTCCTTAAGGCCTATAGCGGCTATAAGCTAAGAAAAGGATTTAATAGTATAGGCTAGACCGTATATAAAGCGAGATAGGGTTTTAGCTATAGTAGCTTAAGACGCCGCTATAAACCTAGATATAAACTAGTTAAGCTAGGCCTTAAATACATAGTTAAGGACGGCGCGGATATCGTTTTAGTTATTTAGCTAAAGCGGGTTTCCGCTAGCTATAACGGCTACTATAAATCTTAAGACTATAGCGAGGTTAGCTAACCTTAAGGCGTTAAGTATTAACTAGTTATTCCGCTAATAAAGATTTCTAGCAATACCTTAAAAAATATACGGGCGGTAGGGGCTTTTAAATAGTAAGAGCTAAGCAAGAGGTATAGCTTAGTTGCCGCGAAACTAGCTATCTAGACCTCGTTATAGTATAAGGCTAAGAGGTAAGTTGTTTAAGTTAAGTATTTAAAGAGGGTAGTATAGGCCGTCCTTTATAGTATTATAGTCTAAGTTAAATCCGTTAGCTTACGCGCGGTTATAAAAGGCGGCGTAGGTTTATGCGGAAGCTTAAACTTAAAGGTTTTAACTTTTACTAAGGGACTTAAGGCTATAAAGAATAGCCGCCTTATTTCTATAAAGCTAAAGAGCTCGCTTATATTCTTTATATTAAAAGTATAGGGGCTTATAAAAGTATAAGCTAAAGAAGTAGTTATAAAATAGCTAATCTTAGCTATAAGAGACGTTAAACGATAAAAGGACTTAAAATAAGAGTATAAGAATTATAGGCTTAAAGTAGTAAAGGTTATATATATAGGAGTAAGTAAGGTATAGCGGGCTATAGCTAGCGGTAAAGGGAAATATAGTTATAAAAAAAAGGAAGGAAAGGAGAAAGGGCGGGCGGCGGAGAGAATTTAAATAGGTATGCTATAAGGCTAAAAAGGCCTTATTGCTTAAAGTAAACGGCGGTATATTATAATTAAAATAACTAATTACCTTAAGCGTAATAAGTTATAGTTTTTTATAACTTATAGTAGCTTTTAAGTCTTATACTTAAGCTTAACCGCTTAATTCTCTTAGTTAAAGAGTTTTGTATTAAGTTATAAAGGCCGCGCGTTATACTTTTATTTAAACTACTTAAGTAGCTAACTCCTTTTATGCTTTTTTAAAGGCTTTTATAATCTTTAATAAGAAGACCGCTTTTTCGTTTACTTATAAGTTATAGCTACTAAGCTAGCCTTTTTAAGCTATAAAAAACTCCTTCCTTAGCTTTCCGCTACCTTTCTTTATTATATAGCTTTATAGGATTCGTTTTACTTTTTCCTTATTTAAGTAAGGTATTTCTTTATCTTAAACTAGTCTTAAGGGTATAGCTAGCTCGTCCGCTAAGCGTAGTTATACTACTAAAACGACCGGATAAATATTAAAGGACCTTTTTATATCTAGCTAGTATATAAGCTATCTTACTTTAGCTATAACCTAAAACGGCTTAATACGTCTTTTTTAAAGCTTTGCTAGTTTACTATCCGCGATATAATAGCCTTTACTAAGCTATAACTAAACTTAATCGCTAGGCTTAAATTTTAGCGGGCGGTATTTCTTATTATATTTATCCTTTATAGTAGCTTAAGTATAAGCGATAGCTAACTTAGCTTCTTTTTATTAAACCTCTTAGTTTTATAAGTATAAGTAGTTATTAAAAAACTAAAGGCCGTTATTTATTCTTATCCTTATAATAAGCTTACTAAAGGCCGCGTAAATTACTAATAAGAAGGAATTATTAAGGCTAAACTAAAAGGCGACTAGTATATTAGTTTAGTATAGGTCTAGGAAATTAGCGGTAAAGAATCGTAGCGCGATTTTTACGGTTTAGTTCCGCCTTTTTAATAAGCCGTTAGTTTAAAGGTACTAAGTAGTAAATATAAAAAGCTTTAATCTAAAGGCTTGCTATAAAGTCTGCTAAAAAGCTTAAGTAAACTTTATATCCCGGTTAAAGATTATCCCTTTTAAAATCCCTTAGTTAACGCGGAGTAGTTTAGTATATAATGCTTATACTTAATCTTCCGCTATAAACTAGTTATTACTTAAGATAAGGAGATATATTTTTAAGAATTTATTAATTATAATTAGTAAGGTATTAAAGAAGTTCTTTATAAGATCTTTTAATAAGGATTATTTAGCTTAAACTACTAAGAGCCTAGTAATAAAGTTTATTGCTATTATATAATATAAAACCGGCGGGCTTTAAATCGAGATAAGCTACCTTAACGTCTTACTTTAATTAGTTTAGTTTTAGTAATAAGTATTATAGCTATCTATAACCTTTTCTATATATTTACTAAGCTATAAGATTAAGAATCTTTTTAATAGATCTTACTATATATAGATACGGCTAGTATAAAAATATCTAGCGTAGGCATCTTCGACGATCTCCTTAGCGTAAGTCTTAAGGATATATAGTCTCCGGCGTCCGTCGTTCTCCGTAAAGTATAGTAACCCCTATAACTAAAGGAATAAAAGTCTAAGGACCTTATCCTTATCCTTAAGCTATGCTATAATTTTTACTTACTATATATCCTTTATATATCCGTCGATTATTTTTTAGCGGAGCGGTAATTCGATTAATGCTTTTATATAAAGGAATACGTAGTCCGTTATCTTATCTTCTTAGATATATTTTAATTCCCCTTTTTAGTTTAAGGATACCGGCTTATCGTCTTAGTATAGTAAACGTAAAAGCGCGTTTAGCATAACGTTTTTAACGCTTAGGATTTAGTATACCTTAAGCGGGAATTAGCTTAAGTATTAAGACGTAAGGACTAGATTATTATTAGATTTTATACTAGTAAAGAATAAGGATTTTTAGTATATAATTCTATAAGTACTTATATAGTCGGTAAAGATAACTACTTATAGCGTTCTTATAGATAGTACTATAGTACGTAACTTATATATTGCCTATATTAAACCGGCTACTTTAAGTTCTATAAGCTAGTATTAAGGTTCTCCGCTTTAAAGGGCGCGGCTTAAGTAAATAATAGGCTAAACCTTAGTTTAAGCTAGTAGCGTCTTTTTATCTTATTTTATACCTTCTTTTAAGTAAAAAGCTATAGCCGCTACTTTATATTCTTAAGATATATCGATTTAGATAAATAGTTATTAAGCGGGGTTAAAGTAGTAAATCGTTTAAAGCTTAGTAAGCTTTTTAGTTTAAATTGCGAAGGCCTTTTTTTTTAAAGTAAGCTAAAAAGCAGCTTTTGCGGCATATTAAGCCTATCCTTAGCCCTTAAAGGGGACTCCTTCTTCTTATCTTACTTAAAGCAGCTCTATCTTTTATTTTTATAAGACGTTAACTTCCTTAACAAAATACGGGACTATATAGCATAGCTACTTAATAAGGCCAATCTATTTCTTTAGCTATTAAAGGTTCTTTAAGAACGCAATATCCCTTAAGGCTTATATACGTTTATCTATATTTATTAAGTTAATAGCGTCTACCTTTAATCCAAGGAGCTATATAAATAAGTACGCTAAAAAGGATTTTAGTCCGGATAAGGTAATATTATAGTCGTAAAAGGCGCGGAATACGGCCTCTAAATATTAAAGGTATTCTTTAGCTATATCGGAGTAAATAATAATATTATCGATATAGGCCGCCGTATATTCTTAATATCTACAGAGGACGTTATCGATAAACCTTTAAATATATACCGAGGAGTTCTTAAAGCTTATAAGTATTACTACTAATCTTTTTAGCCCGCGATAGCTTATAACTATAAACCTTTTTTAGTAGTCTTAGTAAACTAAGAACTAATAAAAAAACGATTATATGTTTACTATATTAATAAACTTCTTTCCTTAAAGGCGTTTAATTATATCGCTTTAAAGGGGCATTAAGTAAGTATTTAAGGTAGTAATAGCGTTAATCCCCTATAAGTCTATAACTACTTATTCTTTTTCCTTTTTATTTACTATCTTTTATACTACGAATACTAGCGCCGCGAATAAGGTTAGCTTATAAACTCGTTTTAATTAGCCCTACGCGGTTAGCTAGCTAAATATCGTATTTACTACCCTATTTATCTTTATCGCTTAATAAGTATAATCTTAATACGACTTATTAGTATTGCTATCCTTTTATTAAAGGAATACGTATATATTTAGATTCGTCTATATATACTACTTCTTTATTCCTTTAAAAGTAGGAAAACGATTAAAGGATATCTTAGACTTTTAATACGTATTTTAAGTCTTTAGCGTAGATTTAAACGCCTTTATTAGTAGTAAGTTTAATTAAGTCCTTAGTTTAGCCGATTTTAAGTTTATAGTTTATAGTAAGATCTTTTTATAAAAAGTCCTTAGTAAGGTTTATTTTATCCGGATTTTCTATAAAGGCTTCCGCTAAAGGAGTAGTAGCGTTAACCTCCTTATATAGCTAAAACTGCTTATTAAGCTTTATAATTATCCTTACCTTTTAGCCTTAATAGAGTATTAATAGTTCCTTAAAATAGTTTATCGCTATAAAGCTCTTATAATCTTATATTATTATCCGGGCGAGCTTAAGGTTATTAGGGAAAAATGTTATATTACGCCCCGATAGCGGCGCCCGGACCTATATAAGTAAGGCGTAGCTAGAACTAGCTAAAATCGTCGTAATAATTAAGTAAATTACCTGTTTATATATCGCTAGTCTTAGATAAACTATCTTAACTTTAGCTTTAATCTCTTTATAGGCCTTAATCTATAAAACCGATATAGAGTTAATAAGGTCCCCTTAGTAAAAAACTAAAAAGTTTTAGCTAAGTAATATATTAGCCGCTAAGCGTTTTACTATTTAAGCGCCGATCCTTACTTTTATAACTATAAGGCTACTATCTAGCCTTCTTAGTATATACGCGGTAAATTCCGCCTATTTAATAGTAGCTATCCTTCTTACTCCTTAAATAAGAATTTATTAAGAGGAGTTTATAGTTACGTTTTAAAAGGTCTTTACTAAGTTAGCTTAAATAAGGCTTTAGTTTACCCCGGTGTTTATATAGGCTTTAATACTTATCCTAGGCCCTTCTTTTCTATAAATTAGTAAGCGTATATAGGTAAATTATAACGGCCTATTAAGGTTTAATAGCTAAACGTTAAGGAAAGCCTTAACTATTTAGACGCTTTATAGCTTTTAAATAACTACTTACTATACTAAGCTATGTCTTTATATAGTAACGTTTTAGTTAAGGTTAAGGGGGTATTTATCTTTAATATATCGGTAAAGCTTATTCTTTAAGGGGAATGCTTTACTATAAAATCTATATACTTTATCGGCCTCCTATACTAAGTCTGCTATAGTATAGATTGCGGTTTCCTTTAAGCTTTTATCGGTATCTAACTAAGCTCTTTTTATATTATACTTTTTATCCTTTAAATAATCGTTAGTCTTTACTATAGTTCTTTCTTTTATCGCGGGGTATGCCCGTTTTAGCTTTAGTATTAGTAAGTATATAGTCTTAAAAGTCCTTTCTTTCTTAAGCCGGAGGACCTTAGCTTATATTCTTAGCTATTTAAGCGGGTTTCTTCCTTAACTTAGTAAGTGCTATAAAGCTTAAAGTATATCCGCCTTTACCGGGCGGTCTAAAAACGTAACCCTTAGTTTTAGCGAGCCTTTAATAAATAGCTAGGGCGTCCCAAACTATCCTTTAAGTATATACGGGGTATAGCTAGTTAGCCCTCGCCTTTTTATAAGTTAGACCTATTTCTTTCGCGCTAATAAGTGCTTTTAAGATCTTTAAGTATATTTAACTTATAGCTAAGGAAGAATTTCCTCGTATTTATTAATTTATTTATTAATATCCTCGTTTTATATTAAACGTTATAAGGATTTTTATAGGTAGACGTCTAGCTTTTAGTAGATTATTATAGTTAAGTAGTTTAGCTAATAAAGCACGGCCTTAGCTTTATATTATAAGCGCGATATTTAAGACTTAAAGTCGGATCCCGCTATTATATCTTTAATAATAAAGTGCTCTTTATTAAGTGTTTATATCGCTATATTTTCGCGGATTTTAAACCGTTTTTATAAAGCGGATATCTATTAACTTATTCCGACGCTAAGCTCGCTAAGTTCTTCTTATTATAGTTTTAAAAGGTCCTTAAAATACTATTCCGCCGCACTTCCTTAAAGGAAAGAGGGCAATTAAATAGTTAATTCGTCTATATAGACCTCGCCTTTATTAATGTTTTAGCGGATAAAGTTAATAAAACGGTCTACTCCTTAAAACGTACTAGCCTTATCGTCTTCTT
>JAPEBW010000921.1:0-35057 GCA_027405785.1 Ophiocordyceps robertsii
ATAGGATAAACCTTACCGCGATTTTTAAAGGATATTTAAGGATATTTAAGGGATTTCCCCGATTATAGTTTATAGTGTTTTTAACTAAGCTTATACTTAGTTTATTAAGCAATTTTACGAGGATATCTACGGTTTATTTTATATATTATAGATAATATAATTAAAGATCTTTAGAATTAGCTTAAAGAACTAAGTATAAAGTAGCTAGCTATACCTTTAAGAATAGATAAGCATTTTACTATTTCTAAACCCTTATATATGTTAATATGCGGTAATTAGTCCGTTATACTAGCTTAACCGGCGGTAATTAGTCCGTAGTACTAGCCCTAATTAGCGGTAATTAGTCTATAGTACCGGCCCCGACTAGCGGTAATTAGTCCGCGCCTTATCCCCTTATCCTTATGCTATAAGGCGTAGTATAAAAGGTCTTTAAAATACTATTTCGCTATACTTCCTTAAAGGAAGGAGGGCAATTAAATAGCTAATTTATCCGCATAGGCCTTACTTTTATTAGCGTTTTAGCGGATAAAGTTAATAAAACGGTCTACTCTTTAAAATATATTAGCTTTATTATCTTCTTAAACTTTATTAAAAGATACTTTTAAAGGTCTTAATAAGTTAAATTTCCTTATATCCTTAGCTTATAGTTAAGGTTTTTCTTAAGGCTTAGTAAGCATATTTCCTTTTCTTAATACTTAAAAAAAACTAAGGAATTATTTATTTAATATTATTACTATTCCTACTAAAAGGCTTAAAGCTATACTTAGTCTTAGTATCTACGCGCTTAGTATAAATAGGTTTAGCCCGCTAAAGGTATTACTTACCGCGTCCTTATTACTTATTATTAAGGTCTTAGTCTTAATATTCTCGCTAAGCGCTTAACCTTTTATCTTATATATATCCCGGAATCCGGTACGCTATAAGGCCCTTAACATAAGAGGCTTGTTTTTATTAATTAAGAGTCCCGAAAATGCCTTAATTAGCGCGGCTATAGTAAATAAGGCTAAATAGTAATACTAAACTAAGAAACTACTAGGTATCCTTTAAAGCGGATTTTTAATTAAGGCCTTTAAGCTAAACTTTATTAGTAATATATAGTAAAAATATCCGCTAAGCTTATCGTCTTAAGAAAAGAGTAACTTTATTATAAGCTTAATTTAAAGGGTATTTAGTAAGTAAGGAGCCGGATAGTTTTAAGGTTATCTTATCCTTATTTCTTTTATTTAAAGGATAATCGATTTATTTAAGTAATACTAAATTTAGTTTACTTAGTTATATAGGTTTTATCGTTTTATAGTTTATCTTTTATTAGTATTTAAAAAGCGGATTGCTTCTTAAAGGGTAGTAGTTTTAGCTTAGTTAAGTAAGACTTATTCTATATCCCGTTTAGCTCCGTAGGCTATTATAGTATAGTACTTTAAAAAAAGGTAAAGGAGATTATTAAACTAATATACTTAGTAAGCCGCGGCCTTTTCCGCTTTTACGGCCTACTTATCTTAAAGTTTTATTATAAGCGCGTTAAAAAGGAGGTGCTTATTATTAAGGTTAGACAAAAGGCTAATAAAAGCTTCTTATTAAAGAAAATATTATTTAGTATCTAACTTCTTATAAAATAAGTACTTAATCGTATAATATAGTCGCTTTTAGCTTAGTAGATATTTAAAGGATTTCCGTTTAAATAAGTAGGAATTGCTATTATTTACTACGCCTTATAGTATAAGAATAAGGGGATAAGGCGCGGACTAATTACTACTAATTAAGGCCGGTACTATAAACTAATTACCGCTAGTTAAAGCTAGTACTATAAACTAATTACTACTAATTAAGCTAGTATAATAAACTAATTACTATATATAAACGTATATAAAGGTTTAGAAATAGTAAAAAGCTTATTTATTCTTAAAAGCATAGCTAGCTACTTTATATTTAGTTCTTTAAGCTAATTTTAAAGGTCTTTAACTATACTATTTATAGTGCGTAGATAAACCGTAAATATCCTTATAAAATCGCTTAATAAACTAAGTATAAGCCTGGTTAAAAATACTATAGACTATAGTTAGGGAAATCTCTTAAATATCCTTAAAAACCCCTTAAAAATCGCGGTAAGGTTTATTTTATATCTTTTAAGGTGCTTTTATAGTTAAAAACGGGTCGAACTATAATTAAGATATCCTGCGGAAATCCTTAAATATCCTTTAAAGATACCGGCGGAATCCGCTTAGTAGTTTTTATAATATCTTTTTTAGTTAAAGATATTATAAACTATAGTTAAGTAAGCTCTTAACCCTTTATAGTTATATCTTAAAAACCTTAGTAGGCTATAATTAGTAATATTCGTCGTATCTCTTTAAGCGAGCCTTTATAGTGCGTGCTTTAAGCGTTCTTATTGCGGGGTTTTATAAAGCTCCTTAAGAGTAAAGTAAGGAGTTTAAGCGTAGCCGTTTAAATTTTATAATAAGCGCGGCTATAAAAAGAGGCGTAGATTTATATAAAAGCTTAAACTTAAAGGTTTTAACTTTCGTTAAGGGACTTAAAGCTATAAAGGATAGCTACTTTATTTTTATAAAGCTTAAGCACTTACTTATATTCTTTATATTAAAAGTATAAAGGCTTATAAGAGAGCGGGCTAAAAAAGTAGTTATAAAATAGCTAATCTTAGCTATAAGAGATATTAAATAATAAAGGGACTTAAAATAAGAGTATAAAGATTATAAGCTTAAAATAAAGAAAGTTATATATATAAAAGTAAGTAAGGTATAGTAAGCTATAGTTAGCGGTTAAGAGAAATATAGTAATAAAAGGAAAGGAGAAAAGGAAAAAGGGTAAGCGGCGGAGAGAATTTAAATAAATATGCTATAAGGCTAAAAAGGCCTTATTACTTAAAGTAAACAGCGGTATATTATTATTAAAATAACTAATTACCTTAAGTATAGTAAGTTATAGTTTCTTATAACTTATAATAGCCTTTAAGCCTTATACTTAAGCCTAACCGCTTAATTTACTTTATTAAAGAGTTTTATATTAAGTTATAAAAGCCGCGTATTATACTTTTATCCGAACTACTTAAGTAACTAACTCCTCTTATGCTTTTTCGAAAGCTTTTATAATCTTTAATAAGAAGACCGCTTTTTCGTTTACTTATAAGTTATAGCTACTTAGCTAGCCTTTTTAAGTAACGAGGAACTCTTTTTTTAGCTTTTTACCGCTTTTCTTTATTATATAGCTTTATAAAATTTATTTTACTTCTTATTTATTTAAGTAAGGTATCCTTTTATTTTAAACTAAGCTTAGGCGTGCCTTTAGCTTATCCGCTTAGCATAGTTATACTATTAAAACGACTAAATAAATATTAAAAGACCTTTTTATATTTAGCCGGTATATAAGCTATTTTACTTTAGTAGTAACTTTAAACGGCTTAGTACGTTTTTTTTAAAGCTTTACCGGTTTACTTTCCGCGATATAATAGCCCTTACTAAGCTATAACTAAACTTAATCGCTAAGCTTAAATTTTAATAAGCGGTATTTTTTATTATATTTATCTTTTATAGCGGCTTAAGTATAAGCAATAGCTAACTTAGGTTTTTTTTATAAGACCTCTTAGTTTTATAGGTATAAGTAGTTACTAAGGAACTAAAAGCTATTATCTATTTTTATCCTTATAATTAGCTTATTAAAGGCCGCGTAAATTACTAAGAAGATAGAATTATTAAGGCTAAACTAAAAGGCGATTAGTATATCTCTTTAGTGTAGGTTTAAGAAGTTAGTAGTAAAGAATTATAGCGCGATTTTTACGGTTTAGTTTCGCCTTTCCGATAAGCCGTTAGTTTAAAGGTACTAAGCAGTAAATATAAAAAGCTTCGATCCGAAAGCTTATTATAAAGTCCGCTAAAATACTAAGGTAAACTTTATATCTTAATTAAAGATTATCCCCTTTAAAATCTTTAAATTAGCGCGGAGTAGCTTAATATATAAAGCTTATACTTAGTCTTCCGCTATAAACTAGTTATTGCTTAAGATAAGGAGATATATTTTTAAGAATTTATCGGTTATAGTTAATAAAGTATTAAAAAAGTTCTTTATAGGATCGTTTTATAAGGATTATTTAGCTTAAACTACTAAAAGCCTAGTAATAAAGTCTATCGCTATTATATAGTATAAAACCGGCGGGCTTTAAATCGGGATAAGCTACTTTAGCGTCTTACTTTAATAAGTTTAGTTATAGTAGTAAGTATTATAGCTATTTATAACCTTATCTATATATTTACTAAGCTATAAAATTAAGAAGCTCTTAAATAGATCTTACTATATATAAGTATAGCCGGTATAAATATATTTAGCGTAAGCGTCTTTAATAATCTCCTTAGTATAAGTCTTAAGGATATATAGTTTTTAGCGTCCGTTATTCTTTATAAAGTATAGCAACCTTTATAACTAAAGGAATAAGAGTTTAAGGATACCGTTTTTATTGCTAAGCTATATTATGATTTTTACTTATTATATATCCTCTATATATCTATTAATTATATTTTAGTAAAGTAGTAGTTCGATTAATACTTTTATATAAAGGAATATATAACCTATTATCTTATCCTTTAAAATATATTTTAATTCCCTTTTTTAGTTTAAGGATACTAGCCTATTAACTTAGTATAGTAGATATAAAAGCGCGTCCGGTATAATATTTTTAACGCTTAAGATATAATATACCTTAAGCGGGAATTAGCTTAAGTATTAAAACGTAAAGACTAGCTTATTATTAGATTTTTTATTAATAAAGAATAAGGAATTTTAGTATATAATTCTATAAGTACTTATATAGTTAGTAAAGATAACTACTTAAAGCGTTCTTATAAATAGTACTATAGTATATAATGTATAGACTGCTTATACTAAACTAGCTACTTTTAGTTTTATAAGCTAGTATTAAGGTTCTCCGCTTTAAAAGGCGCGGCTTAAGTAAATAATAAGCTAGACCTTAGTTTAAGCTAGTAGCGTCTTTTTATCCTATTCCGTGCTTTCTTTTAAGTAAAAAGCTATAGCCGCTACTTAGTATTCTTAAGATATATCGATTTAGATAAATAGTTATTAAGCGGGGTCGAAGTAGTAAATTATTTAAGGCTTAGTAAGTTTGTAAGTTAAAATCGTAAAGACCTCTTTTTCTTTTAAAGTAAGCTAAAAAGCGGCTTTCGCGGCGTATTAAGCTTATCCTTAGCCCCTTAAAAAGACTCTTTCTTCCTATCTTACTTAAAGTATCTTTATCTTTCGTTTTTATAAGATATTAACTTTCTTAACGAAATATAAGACTATATAGCGTAACTACTTAATAAGGCCGATCTATTTTTTAAGCTATTAAAAGTTCTTTAAGAATGCAATATCCTTTAAAGCTTATATACTTTTATTTATATTTATTAAGCTAATAGCGTTTACTTAAAATCTAAGGAGCTATATAAAAAGGTATACTAAGAAGGACTTTAGTTTAAATAAGGTAATATTATAATTATAAAAAGCGCGGAATATAGCCTTTAAATATTAAAGGTGTTCTTAAGCTATATTAAAGTAAATAATAATATTATCGATATAAGCCGCCGCGTATTTTTAATATCTATAAAGGACGTTATTAATAAACCTTTAAATATATACTAAGGAGTTCTTAAAGCCTATAAGTATTATTAATAATCTTTTTAGCCTATAATAGCTTATAACTATAAACCTTTCTTAGTAGTCTTAGTAAACTAAGAACTAATAGAAAAACGATTATACGTTTACTATATTAATAAACTTCTTTCTTTAAAGGCCGGTTAATTATATTACTTTAAAAGAGTATTAAGTAAGCGTTTAAAGTAGTAATAGCGTTAATCCTTTATAAGTTTATAATTACTTATCCCTTTTCCTTTTTATTTACTATCTTTTAAATTATAAATACCGGCGCTATAAATAAGTTTTGCCTATAAACTTATTTTAATCGGCTTTATACGGTTAGCTAGCTAAATATTATATTTATTATCTTCTTATCTTTATCGCTTAATAAGTATAATCTTAATATAACTTATTAGTATTGCTATCTTTTTATTAAAAGAATGCGTATATATTTAGATTCGTTTATATATACGACTTCTTTATCTTTTTTAAGGTAAGGAAACGATTAAGGGATATCTTAAACTTTTAATACGTATTTTAAGTCCTTAGCGTAAATCCGGACGCCCTTATTAATAGTAAGTTTAAGTATATCCTTAGTTCGGCTAATTTTAAGCTTATAGTTTACTATAAGATCTTTTTATAGGAAGTCCTTAGCGGGGTTTAACATATCCGGATTTTCTATAAAGGCTTTTACTAAGAGAGTAGTAGCGTTTACCTCCTTATATAGCTAAAACTCTTTATTAAGGTTTATAATTATCCTTACCTTTTAGCCTTAGTAAAGTACTAGTAGTTCCTTAAAATAGTTTATCGCTATAAAGCTCTTATAATCTTATATTGTTATTTAAGTAAGCTTAAGGTTATTAAGCAAAAATATTATATTATGCTTTAATAGCAGCGCTTAAACCTATATAAGTAAGGCGTAGCTAGAACTAGCTAGAATTATTATAGTAATTAAGTAAATTACTTATTTATATCTCGCTAGTCTTAGCTAGATTATCTTAACTTTAGCTTTAATCCTTTTATAGGCCCCGAATTTTCAGACCGATATAAAGTTAAAAAGGTCCCCTTAATAAAGAACTAAAAAGTCTTAGCTAAGCAATATATTAGCCGCTAAGCGTTTTACTATTAAAGCGCCGATCCTTACCTTTATAACCGCGAAGCTACTATCTAGCCTTCTTAGTATATACGCGGTAAATTCTACTTATTTAATAATAGCTATCTTTCTTACTCCTTAAATAGGAATTTATTAAGAGGAGTTTATAGTTATATCTTAAAAGGCTTTTACTAAGTCGGCTTAAATAAGGCTTTAGTTTACCTTAGTATTTATATAGGCTTTAATACTTATTCCGGGCCTTTTTTTTCTATAAACTAATAAGCGTGCGTAAGTAAATTATAACGGCTTATTAAAGTTAAACGGCTAAACGTTAAGGGAAGCCTTAACTATTTAAACGCTTTATAGCTTTTAAATAACTACTTACTATACTAAGCTACGTCTTTATATAGCGATACCTTAATTAAGGTTAAGGGGGTGTTTATCTTCGATATATTAATAAAGATTATTCTTTAAAGGGAATCCTTTACTATAAAATCCGTATACTTTTTTAGCCTCTTATACTAAGTCTACTATAATATAAATTACGGTTTCCTTTAAACTTTTATTAGTATTTAATTAAGCTCTTTTTATATCGTACTCTTTATTCTTTAAATAGTTATTAGTCTTTACCGTAGTTCCTTCCTTAGTCGCGGGATATACTTACTTTAGCTTTAGCGTTAATAAGCGTATAGTTTTAAAGGTTCTTTTTCTCTTAAGCCGGAGGACCTTAGCTTATATTTTTAACTATTTAAGCGGATTTCTCCTTTAACTTAGCGAGCGCTATAAGGCCTATAGTATATCCGCCTTTACTAAGCGGTTGAAGAACGTAACCCGTAGCCCCGGTAAGCCTTTAATAAATAGCTAAGGCGTCTTAAACTATCCTTTAAGTATATATAAGGTATAGCTAGTCGGCCCTCGTTCTTTTATAGGTTAAACCTATTTTTTTTATATTAGTAAGTACTTTTAAGATCCTTAAGTATATTTAACTTATAACTAAAGAAGAATTTCTTTATATTCGTTAATCTATTTATTAATATCCTTATTTCTTATTAAATATTATAAGGATTTTTATAAGTAAATATCTAGCTTTTAGTAAATTACTATAATTAAGTAATTTAGCTAGTAAAGCGCGGTCTTAGCTTTATATTATAAGCGCGATATTTAAGACTTAAAGTTAAATCCTATTACTATATCTTTAATAATAAAGTGCTTTTTATTAAGTGCTTATATTGCTATATTTAAGCGGATTTTAAACCGGTTTTATAAAGCGCAGATTTATTAGCTTAGTTTAATTCCGGGCTTACTAAGTTTTTCTTATTATAGTTCCGAGAGGTCCTAAAAATACTATTCCGCTATATTTCTTTAAAGAAAGGAAGGCAATTAAATAGCTAATTTATTTATATAAGCCTCGCTTTTATTAGCGCTTCGGCGGATAAAGTTAATAAAACGGTCTACTCCTTAAAATATATTAGCTTTATTATCTTCTTAAACTTTATTAAAAGATACTTTTAAAGGTTTTAATAAGTTAAATCTCCTTATATCCTTAGCTTATAATTAAGGTTTTTCTTTAAGCTTAATAAGCGCGTCTTCTTTTCTTAGTGCTTAAAAAAGACTAAGGAATTATTTATTAAATATTACTATTATTTTTACTAAGGGGCTTAAGGCTATACGTAGTCTTAGTATCTATATACTAAGTATAAATAGGTTTAGCTTACTAAAAGTATTACTTACTATATCCTTATCGCTTATTATTAAGGTCTTAGTCTTAATACTCTTGCTAAGCGCTTAACTATTTATTTTATACGCGTCTTAGAATCCGGTATACTATAAGGCCCTTAGTATAAAAAGCTTATTTTTGTTAATTAAAAGTCTTAAAAATGCCTTAGTTAGCGCGGCGATAGTAAATAAGGCTAAATAGTAATACTAAACTAAGAAACTACTAAGTATCCTTTAAAGCGGATTTTTAGTTAAGGCCTTTAAGTTAAACTTTATTAATAATATATAGTAAAAATATCCGCTAAGCTTATTATCTTAAGGAAAGGGTAACTTTATTATAAGCTTAATCCGGAGGGTATTTAGCGAGCGGGGAGCTAAATAGTTTTAAGGTTAGCTTATCTTTATTTCTTTTATTTAAAGGATAATCGATCTATTTAAGTAATACTAAATTTAGTTTACTTAGTTATATAGGTTTTATTATTTTATAGTCTATCCTTTATTAGTATTTTAAAAGCGGATTACCTCTTAAAGGGTAATAGTCTTAGCTTAGCTAAGCGGGACTTATTTTATATCTTATTTAGCTTTATAAGCTATTATAGTATAGTACCTTAAAAAAGGGTAAAGGAGATTATTAAACTAATATACTTAGTAGGCCGCGGCCTTTTTTACTTTTATAGCCTACTTATCTTAAAGTTTTATTATAAGCGCGTTAAGGAAAAAGTGCTTATTATTAAGGTTAAACTTAAAAGTTAATAAGAGCTTCTTACTAAAGAAAATATTATTTAGTATTTAATTTCTTATAAAATAAGTACTTAATCGTACGATATAGTCGCTCTTAACTTAGCGGATATTTAAGGGATTTTTATTTAAATAAGTAAGAATTACTATTATTTACTATGCTTTATAGCGTAAGGATAAGGGGATAAAGCGCGGATTAATTACCGCTAATTAAAGCCGGTACTATAAACTAATTACTATTAATTAACGCCGGTACTATAAACTAATTACTGCCGGTTAAGCTAGTATAGTAAACTAATTACTATATATAAACGTATATAAGGGTTTAAAAATAATAAAAAGCTTATTTATTTATTAAAGTATAGCTAGCTACTTTATACTTAGTTCTTTAAGCTAATTTTAAGGATCTTTAACTATTATATCCTTTTATTTATTATTAGTATATAAATAAACCGTAGATATCCTTAAGAAATCGCTTAATAAACTAAATATAAGCCCGGTTAAAAATACTATAAACTATAGTTAAAGAAATCCTTTTAATATCCTTAAATATCCCTTAGAAATCGCAGTAAGGTTTATTTTATATCTTCCGGGGTGCTTTTATAGTTAAAAACGGGTTAAACTATAGTTAGGATATTTAGTAGAAATCCTTAAATATCCCTTAAAGATACCGGCGGAATCCGATTAATAGTTTTTATAGTATCTTTTATAGTTAAAGATATTATAAACTATAGTTAAGTAAGCTCTTAACCCTTTATAGTTATATCTTAAAAACCTTAGCGGGGTCCGATTAGTAATATTTATCGTATCTTTTTAAGCGAGCTTTTATAGTGCGTACTTTAAGCGTTCTTATCGCGGGGTTCCGTAAGGCTCCTTAAGAGTAAAGTAAGGAGTCTAGGCGTAGCTATCTAAATTCTATAACATTATATAAATATATAGCTGCTAAAATAGCCTTACTTTATAGATATTTTAGTAGGTTTAAGGTAAAAAGCATAGCCCGGACTTTATTAAGTATAGTTTTATTTATCCTTTTTATTTTGCCGTTAAGATAAGAGGTATATATAGGACTTATATTATATATAAGGCCGCTTTTTAAGTAGTATAGTTTTATATTATATATAAATTCTCTTATATTATTAAAGAAACCTATTTTTATTATAGTCTTATTTATATTATTTTCTAATTCCTACTTATATTCTAAGAATTTAAGCAGATATTTTGCCTTACGTTTTAGAAGGTATATTCTTAGATATTTAGTTATAGTATCTAAAAATAATATAAAGTATATATATTTATTATAAGTAGGGGTTTTTATAAGGCCTTAAATATAAATATATATTTTATTTAAAAAGAGATATTTCCTTTTTAAAAGAGTCTTTTTCTTTTAATTTATTTATTTAGCCTTTATATACGCTTCGTATTGCTTTATCTTTATAATATTAGCTTTATTTATATTCATATTAAAATACTTTTTTCTTAGGTATTTATATAGTTATTTATAATTTATATATCTTAGTCTTTTATACTAAAAAAGTATATCTATAGTTTTTTTTTATTTATAGACTTTTTATCTTTATTTATAAAGGTATTATCTATAAGTTTATTATCTATAGGTATATTATTTATAGATATTATATTGTTTATAGCTATATTATTTATAGGTATATTTTTTATCGAGCTTTTTATATTATATATTTTATTCTTAATTTAAAAGCGAGTCTTTATAACTATAAAGATATAATATAGGCTGTTATTAACAAAGCCTTATATTAGTATATTTACCTCTTTATTTAAGAAAGTAATATTATCTTTACTTATTAAAGTAAAGGTATTAAAAAGAGATAATTAGCTTATTATATTAAAACTAATTTAAGGTATATAAAGGCAGTTCTTTAATATTTAGCTTATATTGCTATTAGAAAATTTAAAATATAAATTTCCTATGCCTTAACAATAATAAAAGACGCCTTTCCTTAAGTAATAGTTATATATATATCTTTATAAAAAAGGAGGAGTGATTTATTATTTACTATACGCTTAGAAGCCCTTATATAAAAGATAAAGTTATATATATTCCCTTTTTTTATTTTTATAATATTTTTATCTACCTTAAAAATAACGTAAGAAATAGAGGAAAGAAGAGGCTTTAAATATCTTATAATATTTCTTATATTAGGTTTCGTTTTCTCTTTTAAAGAGGTATATAAAAAAGGTATATATAAAAGGGGTATAGTAAATATAAAGGGGAGAAAGGGTTTAAAGGGTATAGAGGGTATAAAGAGTATAAAAGGTATAAAGGGTATTAAGGGTATAAAGGGTATAAAGGGTATAAAAGGTTAAAGAGAAGGGTTATTTACTTAAGCTTAGCAGCCGGAAATATAAAGTATTTCTTTAAAGGGAGGGGACTCTTTAAAAGAGGAAACTCGTCTTTTTTTTCAGACTTTAACTACTTATTTTATAGTAACTAAAACTCTCTCTTAAGAAGACTCTCTTAAGAAGGGTATAAGCGGAGAACGCTTATTATTCCTATTTAAATAGTCTTAAGAAGGTCTAATTAAAAGGGACCTTTTATAAAAAGAGGAGGAAGAAGAAGCTTTTAGTTTTAAACCTACTACCTTTACCTTATCTTTATTTTCTTCGAGCTAAAAATAGTCTTTTATAGCATAGCTTTTTTTTTATAATTCTTATAAAAGACGGGTTTTTTACTAGATAAAAAAATAGCGAATTAAAAGAGGGACCTTTTAAAGCTTTAATCCTTTTAAACTTATCGATTAAAGAGAAAGAAAGTAATTTTAGAGTATAGGCTTAAGCGGTATCTCGAAAAGCTAAAGAAATATTAATTATAAAGCTAAAATAGAAGCTATTTAAGTATTCTAAAATCTAAGTAATAATTACTACCTTAAGGATTTTTATTTCTTATATATTTAGCTTATTAAAAAGCTCTTTTATCTTATTAAGATTTACCTCGATTAAAGTATAAGTTTTAAGTATTACATTGAATAATTTCTTTATAAAAAGAAAATTCTAAGTAAAATTCACTAAGTTATAAAAGGTTTTTAAAGCTTCTTAAGCTAACTTTATAGTTATATAGTGTTTTATTTAAGAGAGAGGGCTATCCTTAACTATAAGGTATATAAGGGTAAGAGTTTCCGCGGATTTATTATATAGATCTTAAGAGACGGCTTTAGCGGCTTTCTCCCGTATAAAAACGGATTCTATTCGGAGTAACTAAGAGGAATAATTCGAAGAACCTTTTAGCTTGCTTAATTAGTAGTCGTTCTTAGTTGCTATAATTTTCGTACATTTTCTTAAGAGGTATTCCGGTATAAAGGTTAATTAGAAAAAGAGGAGTAAGAAATATTAATTAAAGCGATATTAGTTAAAGGATATAATAGAAAAAGGTCTAAAAAATATAAGGAAAATTATGTTTTAAAGTGCGCTCTTTAATTTATAGGGAAAGACTTTTTAAAAGGTTTTTTATATTCGATATAGTCTTAAAAATATAGTTATAAAGATATAAGGTATAAAAAGGAGGAGGAGAGGGGGAAAACTAAGGAACTAAGTCTAATAAGATTTCAGGAGAATTCCGGAGAAAATACGCTTAGTAAGCGTAACTAGATAGAAGGTAAGAAAGAGTTTTGCTAGAATTCTCCGATTACGTAATAGTCGGAAAAACGTCGGTAGGGGTCGGGGGTAAGTTTGGCTTAAAGGGAAGCCGGGCTTATAACTAATTAAGGAGCAAATAAGTAAAGAAGAAAGCAGGCTTATAGCTATAAGTAAAGGAATTATAGAGATATAAAGAGTATGCGAGAAAGTAAAGAAATAGGTAAGATATATATATATAAGGTTAATAATCTATTTAAGGTAAAAGGGGGATTTAGGCCTCTTTATATAGACAATTCCTAAGCTATAAGTGATTAAAGTGATTTAGAAAAGAGCCCCTTATTTAGCGTAGTTATATATAGTAGGCTAATAGCTATTATTAAGTTAATATTGTATTTATAAACCTAGGGATTAATTCCGTAAGGAATACGAGGTAGCGTAGCGACCTAACACAGATTATATATATAGTCTTTATATATACCTCTTCTTAATCTGCTTATTTCTTGCTTCTATATGCGTGGAATAATATAAAAAAACATATATCGTATATAAAATCGTAAAGCGGGTTAAATATATATTTTAGCGTATTTATGTTATATGTTATTTATATTGTACTTAGCCTATAGGCTGCGGGAGAGTACATTTTACTCCTTTATAAATCCGGGTTTTCCGAGGATTTAAAATCCGATTAAATATTTGCGAATTTATATTTCTTAGCCTTATAAAGGGCGTTTTTAACTAAGGCTTTATTGCGAGGGATAGTAAGGAATTTATTAATTGTTTTTTAGATATTCTTATTTAGTTTTTAGCTGTTTAGTTAAATTTTTTTATTATAATAAAAACAGTTTTTATAATAATACCGTCTCTTTTAAAGTTAAAAGGATAATAAAGGGGCTAAAAAAGAGTCTTTCGAAAATTAGCTTTAAAAAGTAGTAAAGGAGGTGGATTTTAATTTCTTTATTAATTTCGTAGCTTTTTACTTTTTTAAGATCTTTAAAATTTTAATGCCGTTTAAAAAAGTCTCCTATTACCCGTTTTTATTCTATTTTAGTTCGTCGTCTATTTAGTTAGTTTAATAATTAGTAAAGAAGCTATTAAGACTAAAAACAGTCTTTAAAAAGCTTTATATAAAGCGTAGGCCTTATGCCTCTTAAAGCTACGTTCTTTTTATACCCGTAAAGGCTTTTTGCTTATTTATAATCTTAGTAACTAAGTTAATTTAATTTAGTAAAGATAAAATCCTTTAAATATTTATAAGGACTTCTTTTTTCTTACTTTACGAAAAGGGCTATACCCGTCTTTATAGTAAGGAAAGCTTAGTAAGAATATTAATAATATCTATAATTATAAAATAGTAATTTCCGATATTTTTATAATATATTACTATAAAGTTAAAAGGGCCTTTTACTAATTATTATAGCTTTGCAATTTAGTTTAATACCTTACGTAAAGGAACTTATAGGTTTTTAAATTATTAATAAAAAGGTTAGTAATTTCCTCTACTTAAGGATTTACTTATAAGACTAAGGGTTCCTTAAGAAGCCGCAAAAAGGGCTTTTTTAAGGCAACTAACAGATCGATTAAATTCTAAATTCTATAAGAAGTAACGTATTTTTATATTATTAAAGTTTAATGTTTTAATTAAAAGAGCCGTTAAGGGCGGTTCCCTTTAAAAAGCTTATAAATTTTATTATTTTAGTAAAAAGGGAAAATAAGGCAGCGTAAATAAAAGTGCTTCTATAAGTAATTTTCTAAAAGGAGAGCGTTTTTTACTCTTAAAGAGCGTAATTAACTAGTAGGGGCGTGATAAAAAAAAGGTGCTATAATAACTGATTTTTCTTTTATACGAAGTAAAAAAGATCCGGGCTTATAACTTTTAAATATAGAAAAGGCTTATTTAGGGTATTTAATAAAAGTGTAATTTATATAAAGAGAATTAGCTATTAGATAAAAAGTAAGAATAAGTAACTAAGTAGTAAAGCTCTTATTTTATTATTTTAAAAGCTATTTAATAGCCTATATATAGTAAGGGGTAATTTAAAATAAGTAAGGCAATAATAAATAGTTTAATAAATAACAAGGAATAATAAATAGTCCTTATTAAAGAGGAGGTTTGTATAAGGTCTATATAAGGTCTGTATACTAAAGGATAAAATAGCTTTTAAGTTATACGTAGCTGAAAAATCAGGGGAAGCCTTAAGGAGGCCGAAATTAAGGGAAGCTTTAAGGAGACTCGTGCTACTACTACGACTATTACTACTACTACTATTACTACTACTATTTAGTTATAGCGTATTTTACTACTAAATTAAGGAATACATATAATAGATTTTAATTTAGAAAACGCTATAATAATTTTAAGTTTTATAAACTAATATACTTTCGCTAATATTTATAGTATATTTATATTTAATAGTAGCGCGTATTAATCTTTTTTTATAATTATACTTTAAGCTTAATAGTTATAATAAAAGTATAAAGGGCTATTAAACTTCCTTAAAAATAATACTAACGCTATAGCTAATAAGCTACTTAAGCGGATAAGGTTTATTTTTAGTAACTTATTTAAAATCTTTTAAAGGATAAAATGCTTTTTCTTTAATAAATTATATAAAGGCTTTTATAGTAGTAATAGCTTTTTACCGTTTTTATTTAAAGTAAAATAAATCTTATTGTTTACGCTTAGTTATAATAAAGGTTCTTTAAGCGCTTTTATAAGTATAAAAAGGTTAAAGTAAGCTAATAGTGCTTAAGCTAAGATATAGTTTATTAAGTTAATTAGTGTTTTTAGTTAAAAGGCCTTTTTTATATTTTTTTTATTATAATTACTTTTATATTTAACGCTTATAGCCGCCCTTCGCTATTCCTTTAAGCCTTTTCTTATTAATACTTTACTATAAAGATTAGGACGCTTATTAGCTTTGCTTTTTAAATACTTATAATTTTACGGCCTCTTTTAACTTTTTAAGGCCGATTTAAATGTTTATTTTCTTATACTTAATCTTATTACTTTTAACGTTATAAACTACTGTATTTTTTGTATTTATCGTCCCTTTAAGAATATATTATAGCTTAACTCCGGTACTATATAGGCGAATATTTATTTTAAATGCCTTTATATCTTTATTTTAAACGCTATAATTCTTTTTATTTAAAACGTTAGCATCTTTTTTTAAAACAAGCTATAGCTACCTTCTCGTTTTATTTTTTCAAGGGTATTTATAGCTTTATCGCTTTAATTTTACTTACTATAATATAGTAGTTATAGCTTATCTTTATAAGTCTATTAAGCGTTTTCTTTTTAATAATATTAACCTTAAGTAATACTTAGTTTAGTATAAGGTGCTTTTTTATTAACCTTTAAGCTATTTATTATCTCTTGTTCTTTTTTAGCACTTAACTTTACGCTAAAGTTCCTTTTTTTAAAAATTAGACTTTACTTAAGTTATTTCCTTAGTTATAACGATAGCTACTTTTAAAGTTCTTTTCTTTTTCTTCTTATAAAAATAGGCAATATACTTTATTGTTTTATAAGCAAAGTATTTTTAAATATTAAGTTAAACTTATTCTTTTCTTAGCTAAGCTATAGCGTTAATTTTACTTATTAAAGTATTACCTTTTAAGTCTTTTTAATTTTAAGTCGTACTATTAATTACTTTCTTTTAGCTTTAAAATAGCTACTTAATTTAGTAAACCTTTTTTAGCTTTATTACGATAGATATTACTTAATTAATTTACGCTAAAAAGCTTAAAGTTAAAAGGTTAACTATTATAAGTACCTTATTAAATTAAAGGCTTTAAGCGCCCTTTAAGAATACGATTTATATATTATATAGCTTTAACCCCCCTCCCGCTTTAAAAAGCCTTTACTTAAACTTTAAAAGAAATACTATAAACGTTTAGTTTTAACTTTATTTTATTATATTAATAGCCGCTATAGCTTATAACTAAATACTTATATTAAGGTATATTATGTTTAAGTACTTTAAGAACCTTTATTAAGTATAACTTAAATGTATATTAATATTATAAAAAGTTATTATTGTTTACTATAAGCCGGTGTTTTAATAGTTATAAATTAAGTGAAAAACCTTCTTAAAGCTTAAAAAGAAGTCTTATTTAATCTTATACTTCTTTTATATATATTATACTTAAGGCATAAAGTAGCGGTATTAGCTATTAAACTTCCTTAGTGCTAAAAGTAGCTTTTATAAGTCTTTTTCTTTATTACTTCCTTTTTTATTATAAGCGTTAAAGCCCTTACTATTATATTATAAAGTAATATTAAGCCGCCGGCTAATAAGCTAATTTCTTTTTATAAATATATTTTTATTATTTCTTTTAGCTTTTATATTAAGGCCTTAAATTAGCGTATTAGCAATCTAATCTATTACTAGCTATTACGGGCTATGCTATAAAAAGAGCTATAGTTATACTATAGTAAATAACTTAAAGTTAGGCTAATATATAGCTAAAGTTATATAGGACTTTACTTAAACTTAGCTTTACCTTAACTTAAACTTAACCTAAGTACGGGCTACTTAAGCGACCCTTATAAAGTACGAAGCTATATAGCTTAAATAAAGATTTCCCCTTTCCTTTTTTAGCTTTAGATAAATAATTATTTAGCTATATACTACTAAACTAAGTATATATAGGCCTTTAATATATTTAAAGCTCTTTTTAGATAAAGTTATATAACTTTAAAAAAGACTTACTAACTATAATATAGCGCGAGTAAGAAGCTTACTTAGTATAAGGGGGCTATGCTTAAAGGGGTTAAGAAGGAGGGCTAAAAGAGGCTAATATCTAAACTAAAGTTAAATAAGCAATCCTTTTACTATAGGTAAAGGCTATTAAAATAAGCTATAAAGTTTTAATAAGCTAGTAATAAATTTAATAGCTAATAAGCTAGTTTAAGGCCTTAATATAAGAGCTAAAGGAGATAGTAAGGATATATATATAAGGAGGGGCTAGCTTATTAACTAATAGCTTAATATTACCTTATAATATAATAGCGGGGGCCGTAATACTTATAATAAAGAAAAAAGCAATAAAGAAAAAGGACTAGCGGAAGCTACTTTTAATACTTAGGGAATTCGATAGCTAGCATCGCTACTTTATACCTTAAGCACGATATATATAAGAAAAATATAAGATCGACTAAGACTTCTTCTTAAGCTTAAAGAAGGTTTTCTACTTAATCTATAACTACTTAAATATAAAGCTATAATAAACTATAGCGACTTACTATAGTACTAGCGCGGATTAAGGTTACGATTAATAAGAATTCTTTAAGTACTTTAATTTAATTTACTTTAACGTTAATATTTAATCGTAAGCGGTAGCGGCTATCTATACGATTAAATAAAAAGAGAACTAAACGTTTATAGCGTTCCTCCTTAAGTTTAAGTAGAGGCTCTTTAAAGCGGGAGGGGGGTTATAGCTATATAATATATAGATTATATTCTTAAAAAACGCCTTAAGCCTTCGCCTTAAGGAAGTACTCGCGATAGTTAACCTTTTAACTTTAAGCTTCTTAGTATATACTAATTAAGTAGCGTAGATCGCGGTAAAGTTAAAGAGGGTTTAGTAAACTAAGTTACCGTTTTAAGGCTAAAAAAAGGTAATTAAGGGGGCGACTTAAGACTAAAAAGACTTAAAGGGCGATACTTTAATAAGTAAAATTAACGCTATAACTTAGCTAAGAGGAGAATAAAGCCGGCTTAATATATAAAAATATTTTACTTATAGGATAATAAGGTATATCGCCCGCTTTTATAAAAAGAAAAAGGAAAGAACCTTATAAGTAGCTATAGCTATAGCTAAGGAGGTAACTAAAGTAAATTCCGATTTAAGAAAAGAAGAACCTTAGCGTAAAGTTAAGCGCTAAAGGAAAAGAAGAAATAGTAAATAGCTTAAAAGTTAATAAAAAAGTACTTTATGCTAAACTTAATACTACTTAAGGTTAGTATTAATAAAATAAAAGGGCTTAATATACTTATAGATATAGGCTATAATTACTATATTATAATAAGTAAAGGGGTAGCGACGAAGCTATAAATACCTTTTATAGATAGGATAAGGAGGCTATTATAGCCTTTCTTAAAAGACGTACTAACGCTTTAAACGAAGGGAATTATAACGTTTAAGATAAAGATTAATAAGCACTTAAAATAAATATTCGCTTATATAATACCGGAGTTAAGCTATAATATATTCTTAAGGAGACTATAGATAAAGAAAAATAAGGTAGTTTATAATGCTAAAGAGGATTAAATCTAGCATAGAAAAGCGGGGATTTAAATCGGCCTTAAAGAATTAAAAGAAGCTATAAAGATCGCGAATATCTAAAAAGCAAAGCTAATAAGCGCCTTTATCTTTACGGCGGAGTGCTAATAAGAAAAGGCTTAAAGAGATAACTAAGGGCAATAATAAGCGCTTAATATAAAAGCAGTTATAATAAAGGACGTAAAGAGGGCCTTTTAGCTAAAGACGTTAGTTAACTTAGCAGACTATATTTTAGCCTTAGCACTATAAGCTTCTTTAAACCTTTTAATACTTATAAAAGCGCTTAAGCAACCCCCGTTCTAACTAAGTATAAACTAGAAAATTTATTCTACTTTAAATAAAGATAGTAAGGAGCTATTACTATTTAAAGGGCCCCTTTATAATATATCGAAAGAAGAACTCCTTATTCTTTAAAAGACTTTAAATAAGCTATTAAAAGCGAACCTTATCCGTTTAAGTAGTTTATTAGCTATAGCGCTAGTATTATTTATAAGGAAGGCTAATAGCCGCCTACGCTTTTACTATAACTATTAAGCCTTAAATATAATAACGAAGCGGGATTAGTATATACTACTATTAATTATAAAAACGCTAAGGATACTAGCGAAAGCGTATTAGTTTTTAAAACTTAATTCGTCGTAGCGTTTTATAAAATTAAAATCGCAGAGGGCTAAAAGTTTAAAACGGCCTTTTAAATAAGGTTTAAACTATTTAAGTAGTAAGTATACTTATTTAGCCTTATAAAAGCGCTAGCTACCTTTTAATACTATATTAACTAAGTGCTAGAAAACTACCTTTATAAGTTCGTTATAGCGTATATAAATAACGTTTTAATTTACTTATTAAAGTCGCTTTATAACTATTAAAATAAAGTAGCGAAAGTACTTAAAAAGTTATAAAAAGTAGGCCTTATACTAAACCTAAAAAGATACGACTTTATAATAAAAAAAGTTAAGTACTTAGGTTTTATTATATAAGCTAAGGGTAAGGTTTAGTACGACTTAAAGAAAATCTAAGCTATCCGGATATAAGAAGCGCTAAGGAATATAAAGGGCGTTTAAAGCTTCCTTAAGTTTATAAATTACTATTATACCTTTATCCTGCTTTATACTAAAGCGTCGCGGTGCTTAAATAGCCTTTATAAAAAAAACGCGACCTTTCTATAAACTAATAAGCACTAAGCCGCGTTTAAGTTTATCTTTAAGGTATTTTATAATACGCTACTATTATAGCTATATAACCTTAAAAAAGAAATATACTTAAAAGCAAACTACTTTAAGTATATAATACGCGGTATATTAATATAAGTAAGACTAAATAAGATATAATACTTAGTAAGTTTCTTCTTAAAATAACTTAATATAATAAAGTATAACTACTTAATCTATAATAAGGAGTTACTTATAATTATATAATACTTAGACTTTTAAGGGGTAAAGTTACGTAATATGCTAGCGTTTATAGTATTAATAAACTATAAGAATTTAAAGTACTTTTTAATAAAGAAAAAGTTAAACGAGAGGTAAGGTAAATAAGCAATAAAGCTTGCTTTATATAACTTTATATTAAAATACCGCTTAAGAAAGTAAGCGGTAGTACTTAACGCTTTATTATACTACGATTAAGATAAGTTAAAAGGGGTATTTAATTAAAAGAAGATAGGACGTATAGTATAAATAATCCTAGATAGCGCGCGATTAATAAGATATTAAGTCCCTTTAAGCGGTAAGCATATAAACCTCTTATAATAATTAGTATAAAAAGAGCGTACTATCGCGATAATATAAGTAAGGGAAAAAGACGCGGGGTTAATTACTTATATAAGTAAGGCGGATAACTTTATACCTTAAGATAAAGGCGGGGTAAATAAAAGCGGAGTTTAGCTAAAACTTAACTTAAACTTAAGCTAAGATATACTTAAAGAATAAGTATAACTAGCCCGCGTATTTAATAAGTAGGAGATATAAAAGCGGTAGATAGCGATATTATAAAAGGATAAAGAGTGCTAAGTAGTATTTTAAGTAATACGGAATAGCGATTAATCGCTTACTTTAAAATAGTAATTAAAAGTTTTAGTAAGTAAGTATATAATTGATATAAGAAGGCGCTTTTACTTTAAAGACCGGCTTTAAGTACTAAGTAAGGCTAAATACTTTAAGAAAGGAAAGGATAAAAAGCTAAATAAGCTTTAAGTATTTATTACTTAGCGGATATATAACTTAATAGCAGTAAGATACTTAAGGCGCGAGGGGATGCTTTTAATATTAGCTTAAGAGTTTTTTTAGCTAAGCTAGTTATTAATAGTACGCTAGCTTATCGCGAACTATAGGCCGTATAATAAGGGGTATATTTAAAGGTAACTTTAAAAAAGGCTCTTTTAATTATTACCGCCCTTTATATAGCTATTTATATACTTAATAATAGACTTTATAATTAACTTATTATTAATAAGGACTAAGGGCTCTTAAAACCTTTAAGTAATAATAAATAAGCTAATAAAAGTAATAACTTTAAAAGCGATACTAATAATAAAAGTAATAGTATATACTATTAAGTTCTTATAATCTTACTTTTGCTTTTATAAAATACTAAAGTTTATTATCTTATATTAAAGGATAAACTAAATAAGGCAATTTTAAAGGAAATTTTAACAATAAACTAAGGTTTAAAAGAAACTAAGTTTAGCTTATTACTTATAAACTAATAAAGCAATAAAGCGCGCGAACTAAAAAGTATAAGTATACCTCTATATATATATTTATTATAAGTAAAACAACTAAACGGTATAGCTACCTTATACTTAAGCGGCGCTTAATAATTAAGTAGTATTAATAATTAGTATAAGCCCCTTTTTCGCTATATATAAGTATAATATTAAGCCGATTTAAATTATATAAGAAGAGGGACCGCTTATACTAAATATAAAGGGCGTATAGATCTTAATATAAAGGATAAAAAAGGTTGCTAACTTCCTTTAAATAGCGATCGCTATATTATAAGTAAGATAAGAAGAGATAGCGAACCGGTTATATATACCGGTAAAAAGACTTTAAGTAAGCAATAAGGTATAGCTAAATATAAGGAAGTATACTATAGATAGGCCTTATTAAAAGCTTAACTAGCTATACTAAAATTATACTATAATAAAGGTAGTTAGCCTATATATAGTAAAACTTAATATATTAAGGAGGGTATATAAAAGACTATATATAAAGTTCTTCCGCTATATAGCGGATAACCCTTTACTTAGCTAAGTAGTTAATAACTACTAGCTACTATTAGTAATTAAGGAAGATAATAAACTAAAGTATATCGTAAAAAAGATTAAGTAAGCTTAGTAAAAATAAATAAAAAAAGGAAGATAGCGCTAAGTCTTAGTAAAGTAATATAAGTATATTAATTTAATATAGTAGCTAATTAGCGACTATTAAGATATAATCGCTTTAAAAGAATTTAAGGAATAATATAGTAATATTATAAAGAACGATAAAAGTAAGGCGGAAGGATAATAATAAGCTAAACTAAGGAGTAGGAGATAGGATAAGGGAAATAGCGGAGAAAGGGATAAAAACCGGGAAAATTAAAAGGGAGTTTCGGGCTATATTTAGTAAATATTAAGACACTTATAAACAATAAGTATAAGAAAGATATACTATAAATATATACTAAGTATAAATAAGAATAAGATAGATAAGAGATATAATAAGATATAATAAGATATAAAGTAAATATAGATAAAATATATAGGAAACTATAACTTAATTAAAGTAAGCTACTTACTACTTATTAATACTAATAAATTAACCTTAAATATTAAGGTATATCTAACCTTAACGCGCTATAATAATAGTATAAGCTAACTTTATATACTATAGTAATTATTAATAATATCCTTTTAGCTAGCGTTTATTAAGGATTAAAAAACGTATATATAAGTCGGTGCGGTAATCTTTAAACGTTCTTTAAGATAGATAGTCTTAAAGCGCGTTCGTAGCGGCGACTATATCGCTAGTATACTAATATCGCGTTAGTATTATATTATATATAGTTGAAAAACAGGAATATAGAAGTAAATAGCGTAACTTAGCATAAGTATAAGTAAAATAATTATAAGTATAAAGTAAGGCTTAATTTTAAAAAGCTTTATATTTAGTATCTATATTAAAAGACGCTATACGTTTAATATTTATAAGGTAAGGGGGGCGCTATATAATAGTGCTATATATCGCGCTCCGCTTACTAAGCGATAGCAGCGGGCGCGAAGACTAATATTAAGGCGGTAGTATATAGTTACCGGGCGTATTAAAAAGCGCTAAATAAAAAGACGCTGATAATATAGCGGGAGATAAGGCGCGGGGGGTTATAGTAAATATATTAAGGCGAGGTATAGCGAAGCTATTATAAGAGGGGGCGCGTATATAGGAGGATTAGTAATTTAAGAAGTAAAAGAGAGAAAAGAGGGAGAGGGAAAGAGGAAAGGTATTTATACTTAAAGACCGTAAGCGCTAAGAAGGTAAGATATACCTTAAGCACTAATAATAGCGGTAAGCGGAGGAGATATATTATACCGCCTTAGCGCTACTAAGGACGATATAGCGGCGTAAATAGGCGGGCGTATAATATGTTTAACGCTATAATATAACGTTATTTTAAGGAATATATCAGTATATAATTATAAGTATAATAAGGACGACTATACTAATTAACGTTAAGCGCGGAGCGGGAGGTAAAGTAATAACGTTATATACTTAAGTGCGCAATAGCTTAAAAAGGGGATAGTATTATAAGCTATGCTATAAGAAAAGCTATAGTTATATTATAGTAAATAACTTAAAGTTAAGCTAATATATAGCTAAAGTTATATAAGACTTTACTTAAACTTAGCTTAACCTTAACTTAAACTTAACTTAAGTACGGGCTACTTAAGCGACCCTTATAAAGTATAAAGCTATGTAGCTTAAATAAAGATTTCCCTTTTTTTTTAGCTTTAAATAAATAATTATTCGGCTATATACTACTAAACTAAGTATATATAGGCCCTTAATACTAGCTTACTTAAACTTATTAGCTTATTTTAATAGCCCCCGCTTATAGTAAGAAAATTACTTACTTAATATTTATTTAAATATTAGCCTTTTTTAGCCCTTTTTCTTACCTTTTTTAAGCTTAGCCTCTTTATACTAAGTAGCCTTTTTACTTATATTATATTATTAGTAGTAAATCTCTTTTTAAGCTATATAGCCTTGTTTAAAAGAAGCTTTAAATATAAGCTTATAGCTACTAAAAGCTACTAGCTAAAGGAAATAACTTATTAGCCTTATTTTAAAGTAAGTAAGGTAAAAAAGGGGTAGTGTTATAAGCTAGGCCTTATATAGGCCTAGGCTATACTTATATAACTAACCCTTAAGAAGCGTAGTTAATTAACTAGCTAGTAGCTTAGTTAATTTGTTTTCTTTTACTATATACTTCGTATACTATTTACCGCAGCGGGTAAATTAAATAGCTACCTTATAGCAGTTATAAATAGTAGTATAACTACTACTTTAGCCTTATTAAAGCTAACTTATTATAGTTAACTAAGCTATAATAAAGGGTCTTAAGTTTAAGACTTATTAATATACTAGTAAAAACAGCTTAAGCTTATAGCTACTAAGAGCTACTAGCTAAAAGAGACGACTTATTAGCCCCGCCTTAAGGTAATTAAGGTAAAAAGAGGGTAGTATTACGGGCTAGGCCTTATATAGGCCTAAGCTGCGTATATATAATCGACCCTTAATAAGCGTAGTTAGTTAACTAGCTAGTAGCTTAGTTAATTTATTTTCTTTTGCTATACGCTTAATATACTACTTACTATAGCGGGTAGATTAAATAGCTACCTTATAGTAGTAATTAATAATATTATAACTACTACTTTAGCTTTGTTAAAGCTAACTCGTTATAATATATAAAAAGGATAATTATACCGATTAATATTAAGTATAAAGTAAAAAGAAAAGTAAGAATATTATATATACTATTTTAAAATACCTTAAAAAAGGAGTAATATTAAAAGTTATATTATAAAAAGAGCTATAGTTATATTATAGCGATCGCCTTAAAATTAAGCTAATATATAGCTAAAATCGGATAAAAATTTACTTAATCTTAACTTAACCTTAACTTAAACTTTACTTATATATAAGCCGGTTAAGCAATATTAATTGTAACGGGTCGGCCCTAACGGGGCTAAAGCAGTGGTCATGCTACTGTTCGTTGCTGCGGGGCAGCCATTCAATTAAGCCACTGCGTCAGACGGCGGCAGCGAGGGTAAAAGAAGACGAATTGACTAAGCTGCCAGCTAGTCAATTGACCACGCCTATCAAGGGTCGGTTGCACGGGCGCAGCCCGGGCCCAATCCAGGGCCTAGCCCGTAACACTACCCCCTCTCTACCCCGCCACCCCTAGGCGGGGCTGATAGGTCGTCTCCCCCAGCCGGCAGCTGTAAGCCTAGGCCGAACGTCGCCTGCCAGTCCTTCGGCAGGTCTCGAACCTAAGACCCTTTGTTGTAGCTTAGTCAACTGTAACGGGTCGGCCCCAACGGGGCTAAAGCAGTGGTCATGCTACTGTTCGTTGCTGCGGGGCAGCCATTTAATTGAGCCACTGCGTCAGACGGCGGTAGCGAGGGTAAAAGAAGACGAATTGACTAAGCTGCCAGCTAGTCAATTGACCACGCCTATTAAGGGTCGGTTGCACGGGCGCAGCCCGGGCCCAATCTAGGGCCTAGCCTGTAATATTAATAAATAGAAAGCTATATAGCTTAAATAAAGTTTTCCTCCTTTTTTCCTTAGCTTTAAATAAATTCTTATTTAGCTATATGCTACTAAGCTAAGTATATTTTCATTTTTAATATGTTTTCTTTTATATTATAAATTACTTTTATTTTTAATAGCCTCTTTAAAAGATTTTTTTAGCTTAGTCTTAATATTATATATTTAATTTTCTCTTTTAGCACTTAACTTTATATTAGTGTTTTTTTCTTAAGTTATATTTTATTTTTATTATTTCTTTTAAAAAGACTTTTATTACTTATTAAAAGCTTTTAAAAAAATTATAAAAGTAAGTAATAATATTTTTTATAAAGTATTATTACTACTTTTACTATATTGTTATTTATAGCCTACTAATCGTATATTTATTATATATAGTCTATTGTTACTATTTATAGGTATTTAGTACTTAGGTAGGTCGTAGATATTATATACCCTATTTAAGTAAGTAGTAGTTTAGTAGCGCTATATATACTTATTAGTTAATTTAACGGGCGTTATAAAGTATATATAATCTATTATAAACGTAAGGAGTATAAACGCTAAGGCCCTATACTTAATTTACTGCGAGAGCCTTAAGCGTAGCCCTAGCCTTAATCTATAGGGGTTAGCTATATATATATATAAAAGCACCCCTCGCATATATATTCCTTCTAAGCTAGCTAAACACTATTATTATCTTTTAAAGCTCCCTTTTTTTATAGGTTATAGCCCTTACGCGCTGCGAAATTACTACCTTTAACCTCTTTATCTTAATTATCTTAATCTTATTTTAAACCTTTTAACCCGTAGGCCTTTAAAGACTAAGGTAAAAGGGCAGCCCGAGATACTAAAGCTATCGCTACCTATACTATAATAATAAATCAATAGCCTTAAAGGTATGCTTTACGCGATATATACGCTTAGTTAAAATACGACTTTATAGCTATATTTAGCTAACTATATATCTATATTACTAGCAGTAAAAAACTTATTATATAAAACGCTTAGTATAGTAAAATAGTCGCTACTAGTAAATTTATTACCTCTTATAACCTTAAATATATAATAGTATTAACAGCTCCGAGATAAGGGCGTAAGGCTAATATAGATAAGCTTTAAAGCTAGGAAAATTATAATTTCTAGATAATAAAGCTTAAGGTTACCCTTAGTATAAAAGACCTTAAGGGCTTCTTTAATAGTACTAAGGTAATACCTTTAGCGGGTATACTTAAGTTTAGGATATAAAAGAAAAAGAATAAGGCAGCGAAGTATAGTATTATTATAAGCATTATGCTTAAGATAAGGGATCTCCTTATAGAAAACGGGTAAAAAGCCTATATAACTATAAAAGAGATTATAGACTTAATTAAGGAGTCCTTTATAAAGGTCCTTAAAGTTATATTTTACGCTACCTTTATAGAATTTATTACTACAGATAAAAAGAAATTTACTAGTATAAAGGAGTTTGTAAAAAAGCTATATTAGTGCTAGGATTAACTTATCGCGGTAAAGAAAGATTTTTCGGAATAACTCTTTATAATTATAGCCCTTAAGGGTATTTAGAAGTATCGCCTTAATTAGTTTAGTAACTAAGCATATAATTAATAACGTAGGAATTACGTCTTTAAGGATAAGATATATAAATAGCTTATAGGAGTAGCTAAAGCCGAAAAGTTAGAGGCTTTAGCTAACGCCGCCTTTAATAAGAATAAGGGCCCCGGTAATAATAGCAGAAGTAGCACTAAGGGCTTTAAAGAAGACTTTAATAAGAATACTAGCTTTAGTAAACTAAGTAAGAAATATAATACCTTTAAGGAGACTATTATTTTAAAGTGCGGCTACTATATTAAGCTAAGGAAAGTTATATATAAAGAGCCGGACTATTAAACTAAGTACCTTAATAAGGCCCTTAAATTTTAAAAAGCACTTAAAGCCGCTAAGGCCGCGACTAGTAATAAAGGGAATAAGGCGGGCAATGTGGCTATTATAACGGCTAGTAGCGAGTTTAATAGCTACTTATTAAGTAGCGCGGTTATAGATAAATATAAGCCCGTTTAAGATAAAGCCGTTATAAACTTTAAATATGCGACTTATTGCTTTAATAACTTAAAATAGTTTACTAATATTAAGGCTATTAACCCCTTTTAAATAATATTAATAAATAGCAGCCCGCTATAAGTTAAAGCTATAAGCACTATTAAGGTTATTATTAGTAACGTTACGCTAAAGTTATTAAATATTAATTACGCGCTAGTATCGCCGGCTAACTTTATTAGCAATTAGTGCTTTAAAGAGAAAGATATTAAGCTAAATAATATTAAAGAACGCTTATTTTATATACCTTTTAAGACTAAGGTTTATAATATTAAATAAAAGATATATATTATAACGATCTTAGATATAAGACTAAGGGGTATATATATAACTCTTAGCTTTATAGCCTTACTATATACTTAACGATATATAGATTATAAGACGATATACCGCCGCCTTAGCTACGCTAGCTTAAAGAAGGTCCTTAAAGTATATAATAAGGCTAGCCTTAAGATTATAAGGAAAAGGCTAAGAGATTTTATAATAAGGCTTACTACTTAAAGAAAGCGGACATAATAATTAGTCGTAGCTTAAGCGTAGTAGCTTAAGCCTTTTATATATATATATATTAAGACTTCCTTTAATATAAGCTTATAAGCTATAAGGGTATTAATTATTGCCTTTATAGTATTAATATCTTTATTAAATTTTACTAAGCACTATTTTCGCTTATATAAGATCGGGCCTTTAATATAATAAAGGCTTAAAAGATATAGGTTAAGAATAGCGCTACTAGCGCCCTTATTTAAGTACTAGCCTTTAATAATACAATAGAATTCTATATTAAGAGGATAAAGGCTTAGTTAAGGGAGAACTATTTTATACTACGCTATAGCGCACCTTATATATCTTAGCAAAACGGTAAAGTAAAGAGAGCTAGCTATATACTTATAAAGTCCGTAATGGTAATATATATTAAGATAAGGCTACCGGAATTCTTTTAGCCTTAGTATATAAAGATAGCTATATATATAGTAAACCTCTTACTTATATAAAGCACGGCTTTAAAGGAGGCGCCGCTAAAAGCCCTACTTAAGGAGATTAAGGTCCTTTATATATACTTTATTAAATATATCTAGACTTAAGGTTATATTATATATATAACTAAGCTATAAAAAATATTAACTAAGACGGCTAAAATAAACCTTAAGGCGTAAAAAGGTAGACTTATAAGTCTTAAGGGGCTTTATAATTATATTTATAAAGTATAGCTCCTTAACTAAAAGAGAATTATAATTACTAAAGATATACGTTTTTATAAGGCTATTAAGAAGACCTTACCCTTTAAGGAAGAAGACTATAATATTATAGTTTTTAATAAGAATAAGGATAACGCCGACCTTATAAAAGATATAATACTATATCGCTTAAGCTATTATAAGACTCTTAACTATTAAGGTAATCCTAACTATAACGAGAACAATAAATTTAAGGGGGGTAGGCCGGGTAGCTCTTAAGTTAAGGGTAATAAGCTAAGGTAGTAATAAGCTCCGAAGCTACTACTGCCCCTTAAGTAATAATAAGCTTTATAGCCGGCGCTACTAACTCCTTATTAAACCCCTTCTTTATTAGTAATAACGATAAAGCTAAGCGATAATAATATAGATATCTTAATACTAAATACCTTAGTTTAATAGCTAAAAGTATACTTAAGAGAGACTATAAAGGTTTAAAGTAGTTTAAGGACGGCCTTTATAAGTGCGGGTTCCTTAAAGACTTTCTTTAAGACTTTATAGCTAAAGATACGCTTAATTCCCTATATACTAAACCTTAGTAGTAAGAGACTTATAGATTCCCCGCTTAAAGCACTATAAGCTAATAAGGTATACCGACTTAATAACTAGCTAACTTATTAATAAACTAGTTAAGTAGTAGCGGTTAAAAGAAGGTATTAAAAGACTATATTAAAGGCTTTACTAAAAGAGCTTATTATAATAAATTAATACTAAGGCCTATTTAAACTAAGCGTATTAATAGCCCTTAAAGTAATCTATTAAGAGAAGGACTAATTTAATAACTTAAGTAACTAGCTAGTCCTTTCCGTATTTAGTGCGATAATCGCCGCTATAAAGGGATTACTAATAACTTAAAAATAGGCCTTTAATAAGGATATTTATAAGACCCGCTAATTGCTTATAATAAGGCGGGAAATTAATAAATTAAAGCAAAAGGATGCTTAAAGCCTTATCTATAAACTACTAAAAGCTTAAGTCTTTAATAAGAAATAAGTATATTTTAAAAAGCTAGTTTAAAGTAAAAAACCTCTTATAAAGGCTTATTAAGTCGTTTAAAAAGACTAAGACTTAAAGGATAGGCTTATAAAGGAGCTTTATATAGCGGTAGCGTACTAAGCCTTATTAAAGCTATTTATAATAATAGTTACGGTTAAGGACTTAAAATAAAAACAATTTAATATTATTTACGCTTATATATATATAAAAGTATAAAAGAAGGCTTTTATTATATAGCTTTATAAGCTTAAAGGTAGTATAGGCTAGGTTTATAAGCTTAATAAGGCTTTATATAGTTATAAAAGCTTGCTTAAGTAGTAGTATAACTAAGTAAGTATAGACTTAAGAGAATATAGCTTTAAGCGCCTTAAGATAGATAAGTATATCCTTTACTATAAAGCAAGCGATATACTTATAATCGTTTATATAAATAATTTTATTATAGCGGTACTTATTAAGGAAGCTATTAAGGCTACGGCTAATATCTTAACCGGGCTATATAAGACTAAGTAGCTCGGCAAGCCTTAGGAATTCTTAAGTATTTAATTTAAACGGAATAAGGCGGTAAGAGCGATTTTTATATACTAAATAAGGTTCGCTAAAAAGATCCTTAAGAAATTCGGTTAAGAGGTTACCGGAGCTATAAAGGCGCTATAGCTAGTAAGACTTAAAGTTCTTTATAACTAAAAAAGTTAAGAACTTATAATAAATACTATAAAATAGCTTTATTAAACCGGTAGCCTTAATTACTTATTAATAAGTACTTAGCTAAATACTATATATATAGCGAATAAGCTCTTTAAAGCTAATAGTAACTTAATTTATAACTATATAGCGATTATAAAAACGCTATAGTATAATATTAAGGGCACCTTAAACTATAAGGTCGTAATAAAAGGGAAATACTTAATTAAAGACTTTAAGCTCCGCGTATATATAAATACCTCCTTTATTAATAATTAAAGCACTTATTGCTTTATAGCGGGCTATATTATATTCTTTAGTAATAGGCCTATCTTTTAAAAGAGTAAGAGGTAAATAATTATAGCGACCTTATTAATAAAAACGGAGTTTATAAACCTTATACCTATAAGCATAGCAGCGATATAGTAATATTAGCTATTAATAAAGCTAGGCTAGTTATAGCTAAGTCTATCTATAATCTTTATAGATAGCTAAAACGCAAGGCTTATAGTACTAAATAATAATAACTTAGCTAAGACTAAGTATATTAATATTCGCTATAAATAAATTATTTATTATACTAATAAGGGCTTCTTTTAGCTAGTATAAGTATAAATTAATAAGATAATTACGGATAGCTTTATAAAAAGCCTTTTAAGAAAGAAATATAATTAATTTATTTAGTAGCTAAAAATAAAAAAGGCGGCTAAATAAAGCTTTAAAACGCTTTATATATAAATAAGTCTATAAATAAGGTATTATATAAGCGGAATAGCTAGTTATAAAAAGTTAAGATTAAAAAACACTAAGGCTAAAGTAATATATAAAGGAAAGGCTATATTATAAGGCTTTATATATATATATGCCTTAAATATAGCTAAGGGGAGGTATTATAAATATAAGGAGCATAAACGCTAGGGCCTTATACCTAATTTACTGCGAGAGCCCTAGGCGTAGCCCTAGCCCTTATTTATAGGGGTTAGCCACATATATATATAAGGGCACCCCTCGCATATATATTCCTTCCTAGCTAGCTAGACACCATCATCATCTTCCAGAGCTCCCTCTTTCCACACAACAATAGGGGTATAGACTGTAGCTACGTACTGTGGGTCTCGTTACCTGGGTGCGGTCTTACGGCACTTATTAAAGGGATAAAGGGATAGGTACGTACTATAGAGTACTCTGTACAGAGTAGAGGATGACGAGATACGAGCATCAAGTACTTCTTCCCACCTTGTACGAACAGGAAGTCACGACGCCAAACGCGAGGCTCAACCGTCACGTCACCCGGGCCGAATTTAGCAGCCGCATCAAGCCAGCAACCAATACTTCCTTTTCTCTTCTCCATTCTTCCTTCCTTCTTCCTCACCCTCTGCCGCAACAGACATGCGCCGTGCCTCTGCCCAACTCCACCGAGTCGGCTGACGATGGACTCTCCCGAAACAGTTGTCAGACAATCCGGCAGAGATGCGTCGCACCCGTCCGACAGCGACAGCTCCTCGGACAGCGGCGGCGGCGACGCGCAGCCCACGCAATGGTTAGCCACGACGCGCCAGCGGCGCTCTACGGCTGGCAATCGCATGAAGTCGATGCTGGCACACGAGGAGCCCGATTCGGATCTGGAGCTCCTCTTTGCCGAGGACGAAAACGACCAAGGCTTTTCCGACGCCGATGAAGATGCGTCCGACGTCCATATGGACTCGTCTGACGACGACGAAGACGATAACAACGCCAACCCGGACGATCTCGAGGGCGAAAAGGAGCTCGAGCGCCGCGCAAAGGAGCAGCGCACAGCCAACCGTAAACGCAAAGCCCGCGACGCCATCCCCCCCAAGTTCAGGAAAAAAGTGCGCATCGACCCGACAACCCCGGCCGCCCCGTCGCCCCGGCCCAAGAAGAAATCAGAGCGCACCTCGTGGCTGCCCTCGCCCGCAGACCTGCCCACGCGCTCCTCGTCACGCAAGACAACGCGCATCTCCAAGGAGCACTTGCATCAACAGATGGTGGAGCGCGAGGCCCGCAGACTCAAGCAGCTGGCCCTCATGCAGAAAAAGGCTGCCAAGCTCGAGGCTCTCAAGAAGCCGCCCATGTCGCTGGCCGAGCGCCTGGCCGAGGCCGCCGTCGTCGAGAAGCGCAACAGCAAGAGCCTCAACCGCTGGGAGGAGGCGGAGAAGCAGAGGGAGGAGGACAGGAGAGCCAGGCTCGCGGCACTCAACAACAGGACCCTTAACGGCCCCGTCATCACCTTCTGGAGCGGCGTCAGGGAGTGGAAGGACGCTCTGGGCCAGCATGTGACGTTGGTCGAGGCCAAGCCTAAGAAAAGGAGGGAAAGGGTCGACAAGGGTCCTAAGGCCAAAGATAAGGGGCAGGAGGGTGGCGGTGCCAACGCTGATGAGAAGAATGCGAATGCGCTGGGAGGATGCGCGCCGAAGAGCGACGACAAGGCGATGATCGCCCAAGATGCTACTCCTCAAAAGCCCGAATCGGAAAGGGGCCGTCGGCCGGCAGAAAAGGGCCCGGTCACCGATGCGATGAAAACGCCATCGTCGAACCAAGGGGGCCAAGGCCCGACGAACGGGCGACCAATGAATACCGAGACATATGCCTCTACCTCACGACCACCACCCAATGCCCTAAAGCAGGAGGAAACCGGACGCCTGATGGCGATGCCTGCCCCGCCCCCGCCCCCGCCCCCCTTGTCCGCGCCGTTCGCCGGCTTGGCAGCCCCGGCTCCGTTGTCGTCAAGTCTGGGCGGATTGGCGACGCCGCCAGGCGCCGTGTCTTGGCCCCCAGACGCGCGGCCGTCGAGCGTGCTCGCTGCGCCGGTGCTCGCGCCGCCGCCCGGCATGGACATGGACGCGGGGAGGCGGCCGGCCAACGCTCCCAAGTCTGGTGTTCTCGCGCCGCCAGACACGTCGCAGCATCATGCGCCACCGCCGCCGCCGCCTCCTGTGCAGGGCCGCCCGCCGGAGCGCCCCGTCGCCTCAACGGCCCCAAGCGCAGAGCCCAAACCTAGCCGCGAAACGCAGTCGCAGTCCCAGGCGACCTCGGTTGAGGCCACACCGGCGTGCAAGTCGGTAAGCCCTGGTCGTGGTGGTCTGGACCTTGCTCCTGGCTCCGCCAAGCCCGCGCGCGGCTCGACGACGACGGCGCGCAACGCCATCATTTTCCAAAGCTTTGACCTGAACGCCATTCGCGACAAGAGCGTGCAGACGCAGATTCTCTTTGGTCGCAAGATGACCAAACTCTCCAGTATGGCCTATCATCGCGTGCGCGAGCTCGCGTACCCAATTGCTAACACGCTTCGTCTTTCTTTGCAGAGCCGACACCCACCGCCCACTGCGTCATCACCGACCAACCCGCCCGCTATCGCGACCCAAAGACGGGCCTCCCCTACTACAACGCCTCGGCCTACCGCGAGATCCAGCGCCTGCACAGAGGCGACTACCGCTGGAGCCGCCTCCTCGGCGCCTGGGTCGGCAGCGGTTCCCGAGCCGCCCGCGGCGTGCCCGACCGCTTCCTCTGCCCGGAGCCCGAGGAGGCGCGGAGAAAGAGAATGGAGGACAAGGCAAAGGAAGAGGCGAAAGAAAAGGACAAGGAGAGCAAGACGCAGCAGTTGGAGGCCAAGCCAGAGCGCGCAAAGACGGCCGCAGAAGTGGCCGGGGCTGTCCCCGTGGCCAAGTCTGCGGCCACGGCGCCAACCGGTGAGTCAAAAGGCGCCGCGGAGACCGCGCAGCCCGCGCAGCAGGCGGCGCAGTGACATTTGCGGGGAGAACGGCGTGGGCGGACACGGAGGCACAAGCCATCGTCCCCGCCCTCGCCGCCCTTGCAGCTGACGGCGTTGGCTGCCACAAGCATGTATATGTACAAAATAGGGCAGCTTAGAGCAGCGTGTACGAGTAGGGCGAAGACCCAAGATGAGAGACTAGAGAAACCGTGGCAGATCATACGGGCAGCAGCTTTCGCCTGGCAACGGGAGGAAAGATGCGCAAAACAGATCTCACTCTGTTTCCGGTGACGAGCATAGGACAAGAGCACAGGAAAATTGACGGTCACCACCCTCCGCCCCCCCCGACAAAGTCACTCAAGAGTTTATGAGAAGGCGGTCTATTATCTGGCATCGCGCCCTATCTGTTTTAAGAGGACTTTGTTATAAGATTCGCCATGTCATACTTTCGG
>JAPEBW010000922.1:0-34978 GCA_027405785.1 Ophiocordyceps robertsii
TAATTATATACCGACGCCTTTCTTAAATAACATTACGTTAAGGCGTTAAATACGTTATACGCTCGCCTATCCGCGCCGCTATGTCGTCCTTAATAGCACTAAAGCGGTATAACGTATCTCCTCCGCTTACCGCTAATATTAGTGCTTAAGGTATATTTTTCCTACCCGCCGCTTATAGTCCCCGGGCATAAATCCCCTTTTTCTCTCCCTTTCCCTCTTTTTTTTTTTCCTTCTTTTATTACTAATCTATTTACGCGCGCGCCCCCTTTTATAATAGCTTCGCCGCGCCGCGCCTTAATATATCTGCTATAACCCCTTAAGCCTTATCTCCCGCCGTATTATAAGCGTTTACCCGTTTAGCGCCTCTTAGCACGCCCGGCGACTATATGCTACCGCCTTTATATTAGTCTTCGCGCCCGCTATTATTACTTAGTAAGCGGAGCGCGATATATAGCACTATTATATAGCGCCCCCCCTACCTTATATATATTAAACGTATAGTATCTTTTAACGCGGATACTTAATATAAGGCTTATTAAAATTAAGCTTTACCCCGCGCTTATAATTATTTTACCTATACTTACGCCGGATCGCGCTATTTACTTATACGTTCCTATTTTTAAACTATATATAACACGACGCTAATATAATATTAGTGCACTAGCGATATAATCGCCGCTATAAACGCGCTTTAAAATTATATATCTTAAAAGACGTTTAAGGATTACCGCACTAACTTATATATATATTCTCCGATCCTTAATAAACGCTAGCTAAAAGGATATTACTAATAATTACTATAGTATATAAAGTTAGCTTATACTATTATTATAGCGCGCTAAGCTTAAATATACCTTAACGTTTAAGGTTAATTTATTAGTATTAGCGGGTAGTAAGTAGTTTACTTTAATTAAGTCATAGTTCTTTATATATCCTATTTATATTTACTCCGTATCTTATTATATCTTATTATATCCCCTATCTATCTTGTCGTTATCTACGCTTAGTATGCGTTTATAGTATATCCTTCTTATATTTATCGTTTAAAATCGTCTTAACGTTTACTAAGCATAGCCTAAAACTTCTTCCTATTTTTCTTAGTTTTCCTCCTTTTCTCCGCTACTTCCCTCGTCTTATCCCCTACTCCTTAGCTCGGCCTACTATCGTCCTTCCGCCTTACCCCCGTGGTTTTTTATTATATTGCTATATTATCCCTTAAATTCCTTTAAGGCGATTATATTTTAAAAGTCGCTAATTAGCTACTATATTAAGTTAGCGTACTTTAACTACTTTACTAAGACTTAGCGCTATCTCTCCCTTTTAATATATTTTTACTAAGCTTACTTAATCTTCTTTATAACGTACTTTAGTTCGTCGTCTTCCTTAATTACTAGCGGTAGCTAATAATTATTAACTACTTAGCTAAGTAAGGGGTTATCTATTATATAGCGGAGGAACTTTATATATAGTCTTTTATATACCCTCCTTAATATATTAAGTTTTACTATATATAAGCTAACTACCTTTATTATAGTATACTTTTAGTATAGCTAGTTAAGCTTTTAGTAAGGCTTATTTATAGTATACTTCCTTATATTTAGCTATACTTTATCGCTTACTTAAAGTCTTTTTACCGGCATATAAAACTAGTTTACTATCTCCTTTTACCTTACTTATAACGCGGCGATCGCCGTTTAAAGGAAGTTAGCGACTTCCCTTATCTTTTATATAAGGCTTTATACGCTCTCCGCGTTTAGCGTAAGCGGTCCCTCCTTCTATATAATCTAAATTAGCTTAATATTATACTTATATATAGCGAAAAAGGGGCTTATACCCGTTATCGATATTACCCGATTATTTAGCGCCGCTTAAGCGTAAGGCAGCTATACCCCTTAATCGTCTTACTTATAGTAAACATATACGCGAAGGTATACTTATACCTCTTAGTTCGCGCGCTTTATCGCCTTATTAGTCTATAAGTAGTAAGCTAAACTTAGTTTCTTTTAAACCCTAGTCTATTAATAGAATTCCTTTTAAAATTGCCTTATTTAGTTCGTCTCTTAATTTAAAACGATAGATTTTAGCATTTTATAAAAGTAAAAGTAAGATTATAAGAACTTAGTAGTATATACTACTACGTTTATTATTAGTATCGCTTTTAAAGTTATCGCCTTTATTAGCTAGTTTATTATTACTTAAAAGTTTTAAGAGCCCTTAATCCCTATTAATAGTAAGTTAACTATAAAGTCTATCGTTAAGTATATAAACGGCTATATAAAAGGCGGTAATGGTTAAAAAAGCCCTTTTTAAAGTTACCTTTAAATATACCCTTTACTATATAGCCCGTAGTTCGTAATAAGCCGGCATACTATTAACGACTAGCTTAGCTAAAAGAACTCTTAAGCTAGTATTATAAGCGTCCCCTCGCACTTTAAGTATCGTACTACTATTAAGTTATATATCCGCTAAGCGATTAATACTTAGAGCTTATCTAGCTCTTTATCCTCCCCCTCCTTAAAGTATTAAGCCTTACTTAATACTTAAAGTCGGTCTTTAAAGCGAAGGCGCCCCCTTATATTAATTATATACTTACTTACCTAAACCTTTAATTACTATTTTAAGGCGAGCGATTAGTCGCTATTTTATATTAGTTAAAATACTACTTAATACTCCTTATCTTTTCGCAATATCGCTATTTACTATTCCTATATCTCTTACTTATTAAATACGCGGGCCGGTTATACCTATTTCTTAAGCGCGTTTTAGCTTAAGTTTAAGTTAGGTTTTAGCCGAACTCCGCTTTTATTCGCCCCGCCTTTCTCCTAAAGTATAAGGTTATCCGCCTTACTTATATAAGCGATTAACCCCGCGTTTTTTTCCCTTTTTTATATTATCGCGACTATACCCTCTTTTTATACTAATTATTATAAGAGGTTTACGTGCTCGCCGCTAAAGGGGACTTAATATCCTATTAATCGCGCGCTATTTAAGATTATTTATACTACGCGTCTTATTTCTCTTTTATTAAATGCCCTTTTTAGCTTATCTTAATCGCGGCGCGATAAAGCGTTAAGTACTACCGCTAACCTCTTAAAGCAGTACTTTAATATAAAGTTATATAAAGCGAGCTTTATCGCTTATTTACTTTACCTTTTATTTAACTTCCTTTTTATTATAAAGTACTTTAAATTCTTATAATCCGTTAGCACTATAAATACTAGTATATTATTTAACTTTACTCCTTATTAGTTTAAGTATCGTATAATCGTAAGTAACTTTTTATTATAGATTTAGTAGTTATACTCCGCTATATTAAGTTATTTTAAGAAGAAACCTATTAAGTATTATATCCTATTTAGTCTTACTTATATTAATATACCGCTTATTATATATCCGGAGTAGTTTGCTTTTAAGTACGTTTCCTTTTTATAGTTATATAGCTATAGTACTAGCGCGTTATAAAATGCCTTTTAGATAAACTTAAACGCGGCTTAGTGCTTATTAGTTTATAAAAACATTGCGTTTTTTTTATAAAGGCCGTTTAAGCACCGTAAGGCCTTAGTATAAAGCGGGATAAAGGTATAGTAGTAATTTATAAACTTAAGGAAGCTTTAAACGCCCCTTATATTTCTTAGCGCTTACTATATTTAGATAGCCTAGATCTTTTTTAAGTCGTACCGGACCTTACCCCCGGCTTATATAATAAAACTTAAGTACTTTACTTTTTTTATTATAAAGTCGTATTTCCGTAGGTCTAGTATAAGGCCTGCCTTTTATAACTTTTTAAGCACCTTCGCTACCTTATCTTAGTAGTCGCGGAGCGACCTTAATAAGTAAATTAAAACGTTATTTATATATACTATAACGAACTTATAAAGGTAGTCTTTTAGCACTTAGTTAATATAGCGTTAAAAGGTAGCCGGCGTTCTTATAAGGCTAAATAGGCATACTTATTATTTAAATAGTCTAAACCTCGTTTAAAAGGCTATCTTAAACTTATAGCTTTTTGCGATTTTAATCTTATAAAACGCTATAATAACGTTAAGTTTTATAAACTAACGTGCTTTCGCTAGTATCCTTAGCGTTTTTATTATTAATAGTAGCGTATACCGGTCTTTCTTCGTAATTATATTTAAGGCCTAGTAGTCGTAGTAAAAGCGTAGTCGGCCGTTAGCCTTCCTTATAGATAGTACCGGCGCCGCGGCTAATAAACTACTTAAGTAAATAAGGTTCGCTTTTAGTAGCTCGTTTAAGGTCTTCCGGAAGACAAGGAGTTCTTCCTTTATTATATTATAAAGGGGCCCTTATAATAGTAGCGGCTCCTTACTATCCTTATTTAAGGTAAGATAAATCTTATAGTCTACGCTTAATTAAAATAAGGGTTACTTAAATGCCTTTATAAGTGCGAAAAGGTCTAAATAAGCTTATAGTGCTTAAGCTAGGATATAGTCCGCTAAGTTAACCGGCGTCTTTCGCTAAAGGGCCCTCTTTACGTCCTTTATCGTAACTACCTTTATATTAAGCGCTTATTATCGCCCTCGGTTATCTTTTTAGGCCCTTTTTTATTAGCACTCCGCCGCGAAGATAAAGGCGCTTACTAGCTTCGCGTCTTAAATATTCGCGATCTTTATAGCTTCTTTTAATCCTTAAAGGCCGATCTAAATCCTTACTTTTTTATACCGGATCTAATCCCCCTTAGCATTATAAACTACCTTATTTTTCTTTATCTACGGTCTCCTTAAAAACACGTTATAGCTTAACTCCGGTACTATATAGGCGAATATCTATTTTAAGTGCCCGTTAATCTTTATCTTAAACGCTACGATCCCCTTTGTTTAAAGCATCGGTATATCCTTTAAGAAAGGCTATAATAGCCTCCTTATTTTATCTATAAAGGGTATCTTTCGCCTTATCGCTACCCCCTTACTTACTTTAGTATAATAGTTATAGCTTATATTTATAAGTGCGTTAAGCCCTTTCTTCTTATTAATACTAACCTTTAGTAGTACTAAGTTTAGTATAAAGTGCTTCTTTATTAACTTTTAAGCCGTTTACTATTTCTCTTTCTCCCTTAGCACTTAACTTTACGCTAAGGTTCCTCTTTTCTTAAATTAAAATTTACTTTAGTTACCTCCTTAGTTATAGCTACGGCTACTTATAAGGTTCCTTCTTTCTTCTTTTTATAAAAGCAGGCGATATACCTTATTCCCTTCTAAGCGAAATACCTTTATATATCGGGCCGGCTTTATCCTCCTCTTAGCTAAGTTATAGCGTTAATTTTACTTATTTCGGTATTATCTTTTAAGTCTTTTCGGTCTTAAGTTACCCCCCTTATTACCTTCTTCCGGCCTTAAAACGGCTACTTAGTTTACTAAACCCTTTTTAGCTTTACCGCGATTTATACTACCCGATTAATATATATTAAGAAGCTTAAGGTTAAGAAATCGACCGTCGCGAGTGCCTCCTTAAGGCAAAGGCTTAAGGCGCCTTTTAGGAACACGATTTATATATCGTATAACTACGACCCCCCTTTTGCCTTAAAGAGCCTCTACTTAAACTTAAGGAGGAACGCTATAAACGTTTTGTTCTCTCCTTATTTAATCGTGCGGATAGCCGCCGCCGCCCGCGATTAAATATTGATATTAAGGTAGATCGAATTAAGGTACTTAAGGAATTCCTATTAATCGTAACCTCGATCCGCGTTAATGCTATAGTAAGTCGCTATAGTCTACTATAGCTTTATATTTAAGTAGTTATAGATTAAGTAAAAAACCTCCTTTAAGCTTAAGAAGAAGTCTTAGTTAATCTCGCACTTTTCTTATATATATCTTGCTTAAGGCGTAAAGTAGCGCCGCTAGCTATTAAATTTCCTTAGCGCTAGGAGTAGCTTCTACTAGTCTTTTTTTATTAATGCTTCTTTCTTTATTATAGGTATTATAGCCCCCGCTATTATATTATAAGGTAGCATTAAACTACCGATTAATAGGCCGGCCCCTCCTTATATATATATCCTTACTATCTTTTTTAGCTTTTATATTAAGGCCTTAAACTAGCTTATTAGCTATTAAATCCACTACTAGCTTACTTAAACTTTATAGCTCGTTTTAATAGCCTTTACGTTTAGCGAGAGGATCGCTTATTTAACCCTTATTTAGATATTAGCCTCTCTTAGCCCTCCCTCCTAAGCCTTATAAGCATAGCCCCCTTATGCTAAGTAAGCTTCTTACTCGCGCTATATTATAGTTAATAAGTCTCTTCTTAGGTTATATAACCTTATTTAAAAGGAGCTTTAAATATATTAAGGGCTTATATATACTTAGTTTAATAGTATATAGCCGAATAATTATTTATTTAAAGCTAAAAAGGGAAAGGGGAAATTTTTATTTAAGCTACGTAGCTTTATACTTTATAAAGGTCGCTTAAGTAGCCTATACTTAAGTTAAGTTTAGGTCGAACTTAGGCTAAGTTTAGGTAAAGTCTTATACGACTTTAGCTATACGTTAGCCCGACTTTAGGTTATTTACTATAGTATAACTATAGCTCTTTTTACGGCATAGCCCGTAATAGTAAGATAATTAAAGGGTATAGCTCTCTTATACTTAAGCGGCGCTTAATAATTAAGTAGTCTTAATTATAAGTATAAGCCTTTTCTTCGCTATATATAAGTACGATATTAAGCGGATTAAGATCGTATAAAAAGAAGGATCGCTTATACTAAATATAAAAAGCGTATAAAGCTTTATATAAAGGATAAAGGAGGTTGCTAACTTCCTTTAAACGGCGATCGCCGCGTTATAAATAAGATAAGAGGAGATAGTAAACCGGTTATATATACTAGTAAAAAGACTTTAAGTAAGCAATAAGGTATAGTTAAATATAAAGAAGTATACTATAGATAGGCCTTATTAAAAGCTTAACTAGCTATACTAAAAGTATACTATAATAAGGGTAATTAGCTTATATATAGTAAAACTTAATATACTAAGAAAGGTATATAAAAGACTATATATAAAGTTCCTTTACTATATAGTAAATAACCCCTTACTTAGCTAAGTAGTTAATAACTACTAGCTATAACTAATAATTAAGGAAGATAACGAGCTAAAGTATATTATAAAAAAGATTAAGTAAGCTTAGTAAAGATAAATTAAAAAAGGGAGATAACTTTAAGTCTTAGTAAAGTAGTATAAGTACGCTAACTTAATATAGTAGCTAATTAGCGACGTTTAAGATATAATTGCCTTAAAGGAATTTAAAGAATAGTATAGTAATATAATAAGGAACGATAAGAGTAAGGCGGAAGGATAATAGTAAGCTAAGCTAAGGAGTAAGAGATAGGATAAAGAAAATAGCGGCGAAAAAGATAAAAACCGGGAAAAATAAAAAGGAGTTTCGGGCTATACTTAATAGATATTAAGACGATTTTAAACGATAAGGATAAAAAGGATACGCTATAAACGTATACTAAGTATAGATAATAATAAGATAGATAAAGGATATAATAAGATATAATAAGATATAAAGTAAATATAAATAGAATATATAAAGAACCACGACTTAATTAAAGTAAGCTACTTACTACTTACTAATATTAATAAATTAACTTTAAACGTTAAAGTATATCTAAGCTTCGTACGCTATAATAGTAATATAAGCTAACTTTATATACTATAGTAATTATTTAGAATATATCTTTAGCTAGTATTTATTAAAAATCGGGGAATATATATATAGGTTAGTGCGATAGTCTTTAAACGTCTTTTAAGATATATAGTCTTAAAACGCGTTCGTAGCGGCGATTATATTGCTAATATACTAATATTATATTAGCGTTATATTATATATAGTTTAAAAATTAGGATATATAGGCAAATAGTATAACTTAGCGTAAGCGTAAGTAAAATAATTATAAGCTTAAAGTAAGGCTTAATTTTAATAAGCCTTATACTAAGTATCCGTATTAAGAGACGCTATACGCTTAATATATATAAGGTTAAGGGGGCGCTATATAGTAGTGCTATATATCGCGCTCCGCTTATTAAGCGATAGTAGTAGGCGCGAATATTAATATAAAGACGGTAGCGTATAGTTGCTAGGCGTGCTAAGGGGCGTAAGATAAGAAGACGCTAATAAGATAGCGGGAGATAAGGCGCGGGGGGTTATAGTAAATATATTAAGGCGCGGTATAGCGAAGCTATTATAAAAAGGAGCGCGCGCGTAAGAGGATTAGTAATTAAAGAAGGAAAAAAGAGAAAAGAGGGAAAAGAAAAAAGAAAAGGTATTAATACTTAAAGACTATAAATAGCGGGAAGGTAAGATATACCTTAAGCATTAATAATAGCGGTAAGCAGAGGAGATACGTTATATTGCTTTAGCGCTATTAAAAATAACGTAGCGGTATAAATAAGTAAGCGTATAATATATTTAACGCTATAAAGTAACGTTATTTAAGGGGATACGTTAGTATAAAATTATAAGTATAATAAGGACGACTATACTAATTAACGTTAAGCGCGGAGCCGGGGGGGGGGGGGGAACATTATATACCCCGGTGCGCGATAGCTTAAAAAGGGGATAATATTACGGGCTTTAATATAAAAAGAGCTATAGTTATATTATAGCGAATAACTTAAAGTTAAGCTAACATATAGCCGAAGTTATATAAGACTTTACTTAAACTTAGCCTGACTTTAACTTAAAATTAATATAAGTATAAGCTACTTAAGCGATCTTTATAAAGTACGAAGCTATATAGCTTTAATAAAGATTTCCCCCTTCCCTTTTTAGCTTTAAATAAATAATTATTTAGCTACGTGCTATTAAATTAAGTTTATATAGGCTTTTAATACTAAGGTATTTAAATTAATAAGTATTAAAAAGACCTTATTTAATAAAAGTATATTTATTTTAATACTTTTTACTCTTTTTAAATATTAGCCCTTTAATCTTATAAAAGCAAAGAAAATTATATTTTAAAAATAACTCGCTATTAAGATTATAAATACTATGCTTTATAGTATAAAAAAAATTAAAGTGCAAACTAATTACTATTAGTTTAAGCCGGTACTATAAACTAATTACTATTAGTTTAACTAGTATAATAAACTAATTACTATATATAAACATATAAAAGGGTTTATAAATAATAAAAAGCTTAGTCTTTCTTTAAAGTATAGCTAGCTACTTTATACTTAGTCCTTTAAGCTATATTTTAAGATCTTAAACTATATTATCTTCTTATTTATTATTAGTATATAAATAAACTAGAAATATCTTTATAAATTTACTTTATAAACTAAGTATAAGCTTAATCGGAAATACTATAAACTATAATTAAGGAAATCCTTTTTATATCCTTAAATATCCTTTATAAATCGCGGTAAAGTTTATCTTATATCTTTAAAGGTGCTTTTTTAGTTAAAAATAGACTAAACTATAGTTAAGATATTAAGCGGAAATCTTTAAATATCCCTTAAAATTTCTAATAAAATACGTTTAATAGTTTTTATAATATTCTTTATAGTAAAAATATTATAAACTATAATTAAATAAGCTTTTAAGTATTTATAATTATATCTTTAAAACCTTAGCGGAGTTTAACTAATAATATTTTTTATATCTTTTTAAACAAGCTTTAATAATATATACTTTAAGCGTTTTTACCGCGGGGTTTTATAAGGCTCTTAAAAAGTAAAGTAAGGAGGTTAAGCATAGCTATTTAGATTTTATAATAGCTCTTTTAAGTAAAAAAGAAAAGCTAATATCTTTCTTAGTTTAAAGTAAAGAAAAAAGTAAAAAGAGCGCTAAGTAATAGCTTTATAATAATATCTTTATACTATATTAATAATATACTATCCTTATTTATTTAATAGTTTTTTTTAGCTTATAAACCTAATAGCGATTAAGTAGCTTAAGATAATAAGTAAGTAGTTTTATTATAAATCTTTATTACTTATTTAGTTATATATATTTATCTTTTTAATAGTTTTTTTTAGCTTATTAAGCTAATAGCGGTTAAGTAGCTTAAGATAATAAGTAAGTAGTTTTATTATAAATCTTAACTACTTATTTAGTTATATATATTTATCTTTTTAAAGCAATTAGTATATTATTATTATTATTAAACTTATATTAAAGACTTAATCTAAGTTTTTAAAAATTCGATATTTTTAAAATAAAAAGGAAAAACAAAAGTGCTTAAAGTAGAACCTCCTATCTTTTATAACTAGTCCGCTTTATATAAGGTCTTATAACTTTATATAAAAAAAGGGGGTACCCCTTTCTTTATAAGTATATCTTACTAAGTAGTTTAATATAGCTTAGCTAAGCTAAGGCCGCCTTTAACCTTAGCGGCCCGCGGCTTAAAGCCTTAAGCTCTAAGCTTAAGGTATAAGTAGTAGCCTATCTTTTATCCCCCCTAAGCCGCCCCCTTAATATAAGGGCGGAAAGGTAAGTAGGATTTTATCCCGCGCCTTTATCGCGGGTAGCGCGGCTTTAAAGAGTAAGCTTAAAGCAGGCCCCTTTAATAAGAATTCGGTACCTTATAGTATGCGTATATTCTTAAATAAGCTCGTTATATATTTACGCTGCTTAGTTATTAATCTTATATTTAGTTTTAAAGATAAAGTCTTTTATATACTATACGCGTATATATACCTTTTTTCTTACTTATTAAAGACGCGCCTATTTCTTTTACGAGCTTATTATATACCCGCCGGCTTGCTTTTAACGTATCTTTGCCTTTTTACCGCTATTAAGCTATTATTATTATTATTACTATGCTTAAAAAAAAGTTACTTTTTTTAACTTTAATATAAGCCTGCTCTTTAAGCTATTAAGTTAGGATACTAAGGATAAGGATACTTAAGCTCGCCGCGGTATTAAGTATAAGATCTCTTACTATATATATATAGGCCGCTTATTAAGCGGTAATATACTTATAGTTTTCCGGGGCTATTTAAACTAAGCTTATATATACTTAAGCTATACCTATTATATAAGCGTATATAATCTACGTTGCTAACCTTCTCTTAGCTATTTTTATAAAAGCGTATATTGCTTATACTTTTAGTAACTGTTTTTATTTTTAAGAAAGTAGTTTTATATTAATCCTACTTTTACTCCTTAACTAATCCTTTTTATAGCTTACCGCTATCTGCGAGGACATAGCTTATAAGCTCTACGCCGCTTAAAAGGAGTTATATAAGTCTAGTAAGCTTATTAAACGCTCCGCGTATATAAAGCTTACCTTTATAGCGATAAAGCTTTAATAACGCGCTAGCGCTACTACGGCCCGCGCTCTCGCGTTTAAAGCCGCTCTTAGCCCGGCCTTACTTAATAAGAATATTAAGTAGCGCTTTATAGCAGTTAAGTGCTATAGCTTTATCGAACTTAAGTATAAGGTTAGTAAGGTAAAGCGTAGTCCGGCGCTGCTTTATAAAGCTCCTCCTTTAAGCTTTACCGCTTAACTTACTTCTTAAAGAGGATCTCCTTAGTCCTTTTCTTTTTTTATAGCTTATTAGTTTTAATTTAAGACTATACCCCCTTTTATACCTCCGCGAGTAGTAGTCTTAAAAGTATAGACTATCTTCGCCGTTATCTATAATGCTAAAGTAGCCTCGCTATTAATTTAAACGCGTATTAGATTTAGTTTAAGATTTTAAAGTCTTTTAGTCTCTTTAAGGCATTAGCTATTCTTTAGTTAAGGTAAAGGTTAATCGGCAGGACTTAGGTCTTAGCTTTAAGCTAGTAAACTAAGGTAGCTTAATAGGCCTTTTTAACTATTTAAAGGTAAGCGGTTTAGTCTTATACTAGTTTCGTAGCTATTTTATAAAGCTTTCCGCTTACTAAAGTTATCTTATAAAACGTAACTATAGCGTATAATATAAAAGACCGGACGACTTTATTATAGACTTCTCGGGCCTTAAGTAAGGTATATCCTTATATAAATACTATAATCCTTATTAAAGCTAAGTTTTACTTTTTTAGCTTAGCGTATAGCTTATTAAAGTATGCTTTTTATTAAAGTTTGCAGTCTACTTATACCTTTAAAAGCCTAGCGTCTTAAACCGGTATAACTATCGCGGCCTTTAAGCGGATAGGGGTTATAATCGCTTTAAATTTTCTTATAAAGTAAATAAGCTTGCTTTTTAAAGGTTCGAAATTTACTACGAACTCTTCCGCTTATAAGGCGTATACTTCGTAAGCCGCCTTAAGCCGTGCTACCGTTATACCCTCCTTAAAGCTAATGCTTAGGATATTTTCATTCTTAGCTTCGCTAAGGATATTTATATTATTAGCTTTATTAATAATATAAACTTCTTTTAGCTTTTTAAGCCTTTTATAAAGCGGTATTATATAGTAAAGAAATAGGATTAAGGATAGCGGTAAGCCTTTACTAAAAGTTATCTCTCCTTAATCGTATTTAGTTTATAGTATTTACGTTCCTACGTTATATCTTTTATAAACGTATATTGCGTTTCGGCCCTCTATATAAACTAGCCGGTATAGTACGCCTCTTAAAGCCGGGGCCCTAAAGCCTTATATTTTCTCTATCTCTTAAAGCGCTATTATATTATACTTAGCGCGGTAGCTAAAGGCTAGCCGTACTAGCTTATATCTTTTTTATATATTTTAATAAAGGACTTTTAGTTTTATATATAAAGGGTTAAGGTAAGGTTCGTTATTTAAGAAAAGGTAATAACTTAAGTTAAGACTAATACGCTCCGCTACCTTATATATCTATTAATATCGCTTAGGTTAGTGCTTATTGCTTAAGCTTTAGCTAGTAAGGCTAACGGCGTTTACCCGTTCTTTCTTAGTCGCTTAAAGCGTTTCCGCGCTTATAATAAAGTAAGCTTATAGTCCTTTATAAAGGGAAGGGGGATTAAAGGGTCCGGCTAGCTATAAGTACTAGCAAAACGTTATAAGCGGTTTAAGTAATTATCCCTTACTTTATCTTAAGCTTTTACTGCTATAAGATAAGTATAAGACTATAATAAGTACTTCCCGCTATAAGATATATAGTTATAAGGGATTTCGCCTTTCTTTATATAGTATTTATCTTCGCCCCTTATATATAAAGTCCCTTTATAGTAAGCGTATAGCTATATTAAGGTATCGCGTTTAACGGTATATTTATATTTATAGTAGTTATAATACTAAGTAAGTCGGACTAACTTATTATATAGCTCGCACTAAAATATCTAAGCTTTAAGGAATAAGCTTCTATTATATAGCTTATTAGCCTCCGCTAAGCTACCTATACTAATAATAAAGGTTATAGCTATTAAAGTTAAAGTTTAAGGTTATATTACTTACGCCTATATAACCTTTACTTTATTAATATCGGCAATCTCTTTAATTAAAAGCGCCTTATCCGTTTTAAAGACCTTTACTAAGATATTCTTCGCGATTACTATATAGGCCTTACGCGCTATCGCCGCCTATAGCTTAAAGACGCTCCTTACTTAATCTTAGTTTTATTAATTAAGCCGTACTATTATATTAAACGTTATCGCGATATCCCCGCTTAAGAGGCGTCTCGCTACTATAGCAAAAGAGATATTAAGCGCTATATTAATCGCTTTAACTATATCCTTTAGCTTATAGTTTAAGATATTTAGCGTCGCTTTTATCGGGACTACTACTAGCTTATGTTTATACTAAGGCGGGACCGGCTTTATTATCGAATCGTACTATACCGGTCCTTTAAGGCCTACTACTATTATTGCTTAAGTCCGCCTAGGCCCTCCTAGGCCTTAAGCTTACCTTTATCTTAGTTCTTTATATATAGCCTCCTTTATCGCGCTTTAAATAGCCTTATAAAGCTTAAAGTTAGCCCGCACTATAGTTAACACGCTCTTAGCGCGCTTTTTAGCATAAAGGAGGGTTTTAACTATTACCTATACTTAGTTAAACTATGCGTATAAGACTATTCCCGCGATTTCGTTATAGGCCTTCTTTTTATTAATATCGCGTATAGTTTAGCTAAGCCACGTACTATTATCTTATTAAAGTAAGTTCTGCTCTTTATTTAGGTGCGTAAAACTTAAGGGCGTCTTATTATGCTAAGCGCTATAGTTAATACTAGTGCGAGGCGGACTACCCCCTTACCTTTACGTCCCCTAGCTACGCTATAATATTATCTTAAGGGGGTAACTAATACCGCCCGATTAATTGCTTTTATTAGTAAAAGATTTAAAGATAATACGTACCCGCTATAAGTAAGTATTTAGTTTATAAATAGGTTTTTATAAAGTAATTAATATATTTAGTTAAAATTAGTAATAACGCTTTTAACTTTTCTTTAAGCGTATGTTTAAGCGTTTATAGGATAATAAGAAGTCTTCGCGCTAAAGGATATTTATCTTTTTATAGTAAGAAATATTATAAAAGACTAGCTTATTTAAGCCTTATTTTAAATAATTATCTTAATTACTTTTTACGCTATTTTAAATCCTTAATTAAGTTTTCTATACTACTTATTAGCTTTATAAGCCGTTTATAAGTAAGATATTATATCTTACTTATTATTATTATTATAGCTATCCCTTGCTTTTTATTGCTAAGCTTTTTAACTTATTATTTATTTTATATAGCGCTATTACCTATACCTTTTTGCTAATTAACGCGCGTTTAGCTACTAAGAAAGTATTTAAGTAAAGCTAAGTCATTCCGCTAATAGTAATAAAAATAGTTAATACTAAGGTATTAAACGTTTATATTTCTACTTAAAAGTAGGTAATAAGGTCTTAAATAGCCTTAATACTTACCTTCCCGCTCTTAAGGTTTTAAATATATTTAAGAGTCTTAAAAAGTCTTTTTATAGAGAAAGCCTTAAAGGTAAGAACATAAAGCGCGTAGTTAGTATAGTTAATAAAGCGAATATTAAACCCTAAGAAAACTTTATTACTTAAAAAAAAGTCATGTCGCGCTTAAACTTCTTATAGGCTTATAAGGAAAACTTAGCGTAGTTTATAACTAAGTAAAAACTCTTAATTATTATAATCTTATTACTAAATATAGTTTTATAAAGCTAAGCTTGTTAAAGATTCTATTGGTTATTATTAAGGGCTTTTATAAGATTAAGCGGCGGAATATATAATAAGCTTAGTTATCGCTATCTACTTTTATTAAGAAGGGGCGGCGAATAAACTATAATAAGGCCCTTTTAAGCTTTTATATAGCTAACCTAAGCATCGCCGCTAAGGGGAAAATCGTATACTAAGTAAGATTAAAAAGGTCTTTAAAGCTTATAGCGGCTATAAGCTAAAAAGGGGATTTTATTATATAGGCTAGACTATATATATAGCGAGATAAGGTTTTTATTATAATAGCTTAAAACGCTATTATAAACCTAGCTATAAACTAATTAAGCTAGGCCTTAAATATATAGTTAAGGATAGCGCGGATATTATTTTAATCGTTTATTAAAGGCGGGTTTCCGCTAGCTATAATAGCTATTATAAAGCTTAAGACTATAATAAAGTTAGCTAGCTTAAAAGTATAACGTATTAGCTAGTTATTTTACTATAAAAGGTTTTTAGCTATACATTAAAAAATATATAAGGGACGGGGGCTTTTAAGCTATAAGAGCTAAGCGGGAAGTATAGCTAAGTTACTATAAAAGCGGCTATTTAAACTATATAGAGGTATAAGGCTAAGAGGCAAGTCGTTAAAATTAAGCGTTTAAAGAGAGTAGTATAAGCGGTTCTTTATAATATTATAATCTAAGTTAAGCTTATTAGTTTAAGCGCGGTTATAAAAAGCGGTATAAGTATATATAAAGGCTTAAACTTAAAGGTTTTAGCTCTCGCTTAAAGACTTAAGGTTATAAAGTATAACCGCCTTGTTTTTATATAGCTTAAGCGCCTGCTTATATCTTTTATATTAAAAGCGTAAATGCTTATATAAAAGCGGGCTAAAAAGGTAGTTATAAAAGAGCTTGTCTTTGCTATAAAAGATATTAAACGATAAAAAGACTTAAAATAAAACTATAAAGATCGTAAACTTAAAATAAGAGAGGCTATATATATAGGAGTAAGTAAAGTATAGCGGGCTAAGGCTAGCGGCTAAAGGAGGTATAGTTATAAAAAGAAGAAAAGAAAAGAAAGAGGTTAAGCGGCGGAGAGAATTTAAATAAGTATATTATAAAGCTAAAAAGGCTTTATTACTTAAAGTAAGCGGCGGCGTAATATTATTAAAATAACTAACTACTTTAAGCATAGTAAGGTATAGTTTTTTATAACTTATAAGAGCTTTTAAGTCTTATATTTAAGCTTAACCGCTTAATTCTCTTAGTTTAAGAGTTTTATATTAAGTTATTAACGTCGCTTATTATACTTTTATTTAAACTACTTAAGTAGCTAACTCCTTTTATATTTTCTTTAAAGCCTTTACGATTTTTAATAAGAAGACCACCTTTTTATTTACTTATAAGTTATAGCTACTTAGCTAACCTTTTTATACTATAAAAAACTCTTTTTATAGCTTTTTACCGCTTTTTTTTATTATACGACTTTATAAGATTCGTTTAACTTCTTATTTATTTAAGTAAGGCGTTCTATTATCTTAAATTAGCCTTAGGCGTATAGCTAGCTTACTTACTAAGCGTAGTTATTCTTTTAAAACGATTAAATAAATATTAAAGAATTCTTTTATATTTAACTAGTATATAAGCTATCTTACTTTAGCGGTAACTTTAAATAGCTTAGTATATCTTTTTTAAAGTTTCGCTAGTTTACTATCCGTAATATAATAACTTTTATTAATCTATAGCTAAAATTAATCGCTAGGCTTAAATTTTAATAAGTGGTATTTCTTATTATATCTATTTTTTATAGCGGCTTAAGTTTAAGCGATAGCTAACTTAGCCTTTTTTTTATAAAACCTCTTAGCTTTTTAGATATAAGTAGTTGCTAAGAAACTAAAGCCTATTGTTTATTCTATAAGGGAGTAAAATATACTCTCCCGCGGCCTATAGGCTAAATATAGCATAGATAACACACGACATAAAGATGCTTAAATATATATTAAACTTGTTATATAATTCTACATACTATAAATGTTTCTTAATATTATTTCACGTATATATTAGCAAGGTATAAGCAGATTAAGAAAAGGTATATATAGAGACAATATATATAATCTATGCTAAGTTACTACGCCACCTCGTATTTATTGCGGAATTAATCCCTAGGCTTATAAATATAATATTCACTTAATAATAGCTATAAGATTACTATATTTAACTACGCTAAATAGGGGGCTCTTTTTAAATTACTTAAGTTACTTATAGCTTAGGAATTGTTTATATAAGGAGGTCTTAGTCCCCCCTTTACTTTAAATAGATTATTACCCTTATATATATATATCTTACGTATTTCTTTACCTTTTCGCACACTCTTTATATCTTTATAATCCCCTTACTTATAGCAATATACTTGCTCTCTTCTATACTTATTTACTCCTTAACCTATTCTTATTCTTATAATAAGCTCGCTTAAGACTATATAAATTACTTATTAAAAGGAATTATTAAGGCTAAACTAAAAACCTATTAGTATATTAGTTTAGTATAGGTTTTAAAAATCGGCGGTTAAGAATTATAGCGCGATATTTTTAGTTTAGTTTCGTATTTTTAATAAACCGTTAGTTTAAAGGTACTAAGGGGTAAAAATAAAAAGCTTAAATCCGAAGGCTTGCTATAAAGTCTGCTAAAACGCTAAAGTAAACTTTATATCTTAGTTAAAATTTATTCCCTTTAAAATCTCTTAATAAAGTAAGACTTAATTTCTTAATAAAGATATTAGCTATATTTTCTTTTAATTTAATATAAAAGACCCTATTTCTTTATTTCTTATATTTATGCTTGTATAGTAATATGCAGCACGTATATATTTAGTACCCTTATAGAATTTAGGATTTTCTACTAATTTAATAGTCGTAGTATTATTCGTTAAAAGAAGGGGAATACTATTAAAGATCTTTTTAGATAAATCTTTAGTAATTGCAGTAAGGAGACTATTTAAATAAATAGCTTCTTTTACAGCCTCCTTAAAGCTTATATATTTTGCCTTATATATAAAGAAAGCAAACAATTTTTGCTTAAAACAAGCCTAACTTATAATGTTATTATATATATAAGAACAGTCCTTAAAGACTAAGCAGGCGTTTATTTAATCTAAGGCCTAACTAGTATTAGTAAAACCTTTTATATATAAAAAGTCTTAAGGGATATAATACGTATCTTTAATCTTAAGGCTAGGGTATCTATTTAGATATTTTCAAATTGTACTTAAAGCCTTTATATACGTATTGTCTGGTTTAGTAGGAAATCTCGCATAAGATATAACTAAATAAAAAATATCTAGCCTTAGAAATAAGGCTAAAAATAATAAGAATCCTATTTCCTTTTAAAAATATAACATTACCTCTTTTAAAGGTAATTCCTTAGCTTTTACTAGCTGAATCCTACTTTAGCAAGCGTATTTAAAGTCCTTATAGCTTTTTTATTAAACCCCTTTATTTTATTTAAGGTATATCTTTCTTAAGATATATATAGCTCTTTTTTATTTCGGTTAAACTTTATATTTAGACCTAAGAAGTCTTTTATATCTCTTAGTATAGTAAAATATAAGTATTTAGCTAATTCTTTAAATAGTCTTTCTTTTATTATAGTTTTTAAGGGCTTTTTTATAAGAAGGTTATCTACGTGGATTGCTAAAGCAATTATTTAGCCCTTGTTTTCAAATGCCCCTTCTTTTAATAAAAGGGGGGAAAATCTGAGTTTATTTAGCATATATTTTAAATAAGTATACTAAAGCTTTAAGCTTTGTTTAAGACTATATGATGCTTTCCTTTCGCTTTGCCTTTATTAAACCTTTTTTTTATAGGCTTTTAAATTTCGATAGATTTATTTCTTTTTCTCTATAATAAGATCTATTCTTAGAATAATAGTCTTTAAAAGCATATTGTTCGTAGCCTATAGGAAGATTAATATATACTTCTAAATCTATATCAGCATAAAAAAAGGTATTTATAATATCTATTTACATAGCTTAATAATTATTAAAAACTGTTAAAATAAGAAGGATTTTAGTAGATTTAGGTCTCGCCGTAGTTAGGAAGGTCTTAAAGTAATCTAAGCCGTATATTTACTAAAATCCTTAAATTACGAAACGGGCTTTATATTTAATAATCTGATTTTAACTATCCTTCTTAATAGTATAGACCTAACGGCTACCTAAAGCCTCCTTATCGCTAAGGAGATAGGCGAATTCCTAAGTATTATATTTTATTAGTAAGTTTATTTCCCTTAGTATAATATGTTTCTAGCTAGCTAAATTAGGACTATTTATTACCTATTTATTGCCTCTTTATAGGTATTTAGCAAACCTTAATCCCTATCCTGTTTTTATATAGCTAAAATAAACTCTTTATAATCGCTATTTAAAAGCAGGCATATATAAAGGTAATTTATAATTAGTATAAGACTAGTTAAGCTTCTAAAGTATTTCCACTACTATACGACTAGTAGGGTTAGGATTTTTATTTTTATTTAGAGAACCTTCTTTTATAAAGGTCGAGGGAATTTCTTTAGTAATTCCTTTCTTAAGTAATTTCTTTTAAAGGATCTTCCTTTTTAGGGCTATAGGCTTTTAGCCTATCTTTATTCTCTAGAATTATATTAAAATCGAAGTCTTTAATAAGACTAAAAGAGTTATTTATAAACCTATTTTCTAGTATAGTAATATCTTTAGAGACTATTAAGTTTCTCTTTAAAAAGTCCTAGACTTTATAGGCATTTTTATAATAGCCTATCATAACTCTAAAAAAGGGTCTAGCTTTAAGCTTATCTTTAAGGTCCTTATTTATATAATAAACAAGGCTTTTAAAGGTCTTAATTTCATTTAAGGTCTTAAAAGGTATAGTAATATTATTCCTCTTTTCTATAGGGCTTTGAAAGCCTATAGCTAAATATAAGGATCTATTATATAGGTAAGTAGCTGTTAAAATAGCTTTACCCTATAGATATTTAAGCAGTCTTGCCGTATATAATAAAGGACGGACTTTTTTTATTATAGTGCGATTTATTCTCTTTATTCTACCGTTTAATTCCGGTGTTCTAAGAAGGCTAGAATTAAATAAGATACCGTGTTTTTTACAGTGTGTTTTAATCTTATATATTCATTCCTTTGCATTATCTAAAAATACCTTTTTAATCTTAGTTTTATCTAGGTTATTTTAAACCCTATTTTTTAAATTCTAAAAACTATTTTATTGCTTTCTTCCTACCTTATATAAGGTATAGGTTTAGAAATAGGGTTTCTATATCTAAGAAAAAGATATAATAGTAATATTCATTATACGTAGGCGTTTTAATAGGCCCTTAAATATCTAATACTATATTTAAAAATAAGAATAGGTCTTATTTAAAGGTTGTTTATTTAACCTATTCATAACCTTAGTATTTATATAAATCTCGCATTGCTTAATTTTTTTTTCTTCTTTTAAAAGCATCTTTATATATATATTATACATTTTTCATACTTTTAAAATTGCTTTAAAATTTATATACTTCAGGCGTAAATACTAAGTATAAAAATCTATATCCTTTGCCTTTAAAGAGGTAATAAGGAGGGAATTATTTTTTAGTAAAAGCTTTAGAGGAATATAATAAAGTTTATTTTTAAGATATCCTTTAGTAAGAATCTACGCCTTATTATTTAAAAGAAGAACTTTATCCTTGCCTATAAGGGTATAGATATTCTTATAATATAACTAGCTAATTATATTAACTCTAAATTCAAGTATATAAAAACAATCTCTAAGCGTATATTTAGTTTAAAAGTGCGGGAATTTAAATACTAAATCCCCCGTTTCTTTTACTAATATAAAGGAAGCTTTTCCCTAGCAGACTTTAGTCTTAATCCCTTTATAGTTTATAAGGTAATTTCTATTAATAACTATATGCTTAGTAGCACTAGTATTATAAATAAAATTAAAAGTCCTTTTACTATATCTAGGAAATCCTCCTTTTTTAGCCTTTAATACTAATTCTCGGATCCGAGGGAGTAAGGCTTTTTAAGGTCTTAAAAGAGTATCTTTATTAACCTTTAAATCTGCTTTTAAAGGGGGTTCCTTTATAAAAGTTAAAATTACCTTTAGAGGGTTATCTAAGGCTATCCTAGGGGTAGGGGCTCGAGAAAGGGAATAAAAGGCGCTATTTTAAAAGGGTAACTAAGAAAGGTCGATAAGATTTATATTAAGGTCTATTTTAAGTAAATATAAGACCTTATCTCCCTCTTCGCTTTATTTTACTTCTTTTACCCTCTTCTTTAATTTCTCCTTTTTAGAAGAAGAAGAAGAAGAAGAAGAAAGGTTTTTCGAAGTAGCTTTCTTTTTAATAACATTATTTAAATCGTGTATTTTCTTCCCTTTAAGCACCTAATAAGAAGGGACTTTTTTAGGGTTAAGTCGGAAGCAATAAGCTATTAAACAGCCTGGTTTTTTACATTTCTTATAGTAAGAATTCGAGGAATTCCCCTATTTTTTCTAAGGCTTTTTTATAGTAAAAAAGCTTTTTCTAAAGAGTTCTTTATATCTTTTACCTTTTTAGCTTCCTATAAAAGACTAGCTATAAGAGTCTTAAGGGAAAGGTCGGCAGAATTATACTTAAAGCTTTACATAATATTAGTTATATAGCTTTTAAATTCTCCGCTAAGGGAATTGAAAATCTATGCTATAAGAACTACTTTTAAAATGTCTATTTCTTAAGATTTTCATTGCCTATAGACTTCTTTTACCTTATATAGGAATTTTTCTAACGATAGGTTTAAAGGACTTAAGTTAAATAGCTATTATATAAGCAAATAGTTTAACGAGAAATTTAAGGGATTATATAGTTTTTATAGCTTTTACTAAGTATCTTTAGCAGTTATTACGTACTTAATCTATATTAAGGGACCGTCTTTTAAGCGTAGGAAAAGTAAGGTAAGAGCTTCTTCCGTCTTAGTATAATTAGCTTGCTTTAAAATAGCTATAAGCTTTTCTTTAATAAGAATTACTCGCATTTTAGTAGTCTATAAGGTATAATTTTATTACCCTTTAACTTTGAAAACTCGTATTCTTTCTAGCTTACTATTTTATATATCTTTAGTAAGATAAAATAGGGAGGTAAAGAAAAGTTAATTTTTAACTTAAGAAGGGTCGAAAGATAAAAGATGTTAGTAGGAATTAGTAGAGGAAATTCTAGGGAAATACGTAGTGTAGGAATGGGTCTTAGCGGAGAAGAAAGAGTTTTAAAAGAATTTAGTATAGATAAGAGGATTTCTAGAGATTTTCTATAAAGGAGAAAAGATTAAAAGAGGTGATCGAGGTTAAGATATCTTTAGGTATAAATTCTAAAAGATTTAGTCGTTTTATAAACATTAGGTTTTTAAAGAAGATAGATAAGTAATAAAGGAGAGGGGTCGTATTTTTCCTAGATTTGTCTTAACTAGTTAGAAGATTATTTAATTTCAAGGCATAGTAAGCTAAGCTAGGCTTTTAACCTATTTAAGGTTAAAGCAGCAGCAAAATTATAAGGATATTAAGAGATCACGTAATACTACGTGATAAAAATGTCAATATTATATAAGATAGAGTTTAGCTAGAATTAATTAATAAAGAATTAAGTGCGTAAGTGCTTATAGAATCTCTAGCTATCTAGTAGCGGGAGATTCGCCTTTTATAGACAAATGTAAGGGAACAGAGTAACATATCCGGACCGGCCTTCGAGCAGTCTTAAAGCCTAAGGAATATTAATTTTAAGGCAATTTGCCTTATAGCTATATATCCCTTCCTTATACGGCAATTCGTATTTAAAGTTAGTTAGGGTTAGTTTAGGTTTAAGAGGATCTTAGTTTTATCTAGCTACCTTAACCTCCTTAGTTCTATATATAACGCTATAGACATCGTATAAGAATATATAGACTTAAGGAATAACGAGCGGAAGCTAGGCTATTTAATATAGGTTTTTTAATAATTTATACACCCCTTTATAGTTAGCTATTTAGGTAAGAATTAAATAGCTAATTTATTAAGGTAGTAGAAATCACTCTTTTATAAGTATATAGACCTTATATAGACCTTCTATAGACCTCCTTTTTAATAAGGACTATTTGTTCTTCGTTATTATTTATTAAACTATTTGTTATTTCCCTCCTTATTTTAAATCACTCCTTATAATATATAGGCTATTAAATAGCTACTAAAATAATAAAACAAGAGCTTTACTACTTAGTTACCTATTCCTACCTTTTGACTATAAGCTGATTCTCTTTATATAAATTACTTTCTTATTAAATACCTTAAATAAGCCTTCTTTATATTTAAAGGTTATAAGCCCGGATCTCTTTTACTTTATATAAAAAAATTAGTTATTGCAGCACCTTTATCTTATTCTCTACTTATTAGATAATTACGCCTTTTAAGAGTAAAAAACGATCTCTTTATAGTAAAAGCACTTTTATTTACACCGCCTTATTTTCCTCCTTTACTAAAATCATAGAATTTATAAGCTCTTTAAAAGGGACCGTTCTTAACGGCTCTTTTAACTAAGAACGTTGGATTTAAACGATGTAAAAATATGCTATTTCCTATAGAATTTAAGATTAAATCGATCCCTTAATTACCTTAAAAAAGCCTTTTTGCGGCTACTTAAGGAACCCTTAATCTTATAAGTAAATCCTTAAAAAAAGGAAATTACTAGCCTATTTATTAATAGATTTAAAACCTAGAAGTTCTTTTTTTTAAAGTATTAAACTAAATTGCAGAGCTATAAGGACTAGTAAAAGGCCTTCTTTACTTTATAACATAGTATTATAAAAAACATTAGAAATTACTATTTTACGATTATATATATTTACCACGTTGTTACTAAACTGTCCTTATAATAAAGACGGGAATAGCCCTTTTTATAAAATAAGAAAAAAGAAATCCTTACGAATTTTTAAAGGATTTTATTGTTACTAAATAAAACTAGCTTAGCTACTTAAATTATAAACTAGTAAAAGGCCTTTATAAATATAAAAAGAATGTAGCCTTTAGAGGTATAAAGCCTACGCTATATATAGAGCTTTTTAGGGGCTATTTCTAGCCTTAATAGCTCCTTTATTAATTATTAGATTAACTAAATAAAGGACGAAGTAAGATAGGATAAAAACGGGTAGTAGGAGACCTTTTTAGACGGCATCGAAATTTTAGAGATTTTCAAAAGACAATAAGCTACGAAATCGATAAAAAGATTAACATCCACCTTTTTTACTACTTTTTAAAGCTAGTTTTTTAAAGACCCTTTTTCTTTTTAGCCTTTTTATTCCCTTTTTGCCTTTATAAGAAACGGCATTATTATATACATGGTTTTTATTATAACGACAAAATACGACTAAACGGCTAAGGAAAAAATAAGGAAATCTAAAAAACGATGAACGAATTCCTTACTATCTCTTATAATTAAGCCTCGGTTAAAAAAGCCTTATGTAAGACCGAGAAATATAAATCCGTAGATCTTTTATCGGATTTTAAATCTATAGAAAATCCGGATTCGATAAATATATTAGTGCAGGCCGTAACCGCACCTAAAACGGCCCCTCTTACTGTATTATAGGTACCCGCATAAATGTACTTATTAAAAAACTTTTCTATCCTTAATTGCGGATTAGATAAGTATATTTATTACGCTTAAGACCGTTTCTTAAATAATATACCGACGTAAGCTTTAGTTTTAGCTAGCTTCGAAAAGTCTTTAATCCTTAGATATAGTACTAACTTTATGCGAATTTTAACCGGATTATTTTAGTTAAACAACGTTGCCTTTATACCGACTTTTTATATAAGCGTTACTTTCTTACTAAAATTATAGTAAGTAGAAATCTACTAAAATCCTTAAACAGGTAGTATTTTTACTACTATTAAGGAAGTTTATAAAACGCAGCTATTATATAATTAATACGTTATTGAATATAACGAAATTAAAGCAGCTTCCTTTTTTACCTTAATTTTTTTTTTCTTCTTCTTCTTTATCTAACTCTTTTTTTTATTCTAGAAGGAAAGAAAGAACTTACTACGACTACCTTTTCCTCTTCTTTTTAGCTTTAGTATAAAAGACTAAGGCACCTTAATAAGTAAGCGTTGTAAAAGACCCTCTTTAATAAGAGTATATATATTTCTATATCTTTTACGATCCTTAACTATAAGCTTTATAAGCTTAGGAAAGTAAAGAGAATTATATTACAAGTATAACTAGCTATAAAGGCTACGAGGCCTTTTTATTAGGTTTTTTACGACCTCTTTTTATTACTGGATTCTTATAATAAGAAGAAGGTTACTTACTTTCCTTATTAAGGACGATTTTTCTAACTTAATTTTCTTTTATAACCTTTTAAATTCAATATCGAAAGAGTTTCTTAACAGCCTTACGAGCTTTTAAAGCTTTATACGGAGGCAATTTAACCTTACTAGTTATAAAATTTATAGAAATAATAATAAAGCCTTATAAAAAGAATACTAAGAATTTATTATAGAATAAGGGATAATCGACAAACCTTTTACCCTTTATATAATAGCTTATAACGGCTCTGCGGAGCGTACTAAGGGGGTAATTTCCTCGAAGGCCTTTATAATGCGAATTTCTTCGAATTTACTTATTACCTTTTAGCTAAAAATCTAAAGAACGGCTACTTTCTTTTATAATAAGACGTCTTAAAAGACTCCTTACGGTCCTTAGACTTCCCTTACTAAGAAACTATAAACCTAGCTTATAAGGAATAGTAGGGGAATTCCCCTTTTTTCCCCCGAAATTTCTACTATTTATATATACGGCTAAAAAGCTTCCCCTTCTATAATAAAAGCTCTTAAAAATACTATAAAAAATGACATTAAGCTTAAAAACTATAAAGAAGTCGGCCTTTTAATAAGCTATGACTTTACTTATATTTATTAAATTCTTATCCCTTTTAGATAAGAGGTTTAAAAGGTATAAGACGTTGCTTTTAATAAGTAGTCTTTCTTTATAAAGACAGTACCTACGTAGGACCCCGTATTAATTAAGGAATAAGTATTTTAACTATATATTATAGATTATAATAATGCTATATATAACGATTTTGAAAGTACCGAAATTTAATTATAAGACGCGCCGGAAACGATGAAGTCGAATTCTCTTATTTATACGTAGCCTTTAACTTTCAATTCCCAGCCGGAATCTAACGCTATAAATCCGAAAAATACACTATTAAAGAGCTTTAAAAGAGCGCTTTCGGATACTCATTTCTTTAACGAAACCATACAATGCAATATCTTTTCAATCAATGCCTTAAAATATTAATTTCGACGGCATAACTAATATTCTTATAGCGGAAGATATACTAAAAGACTAAAAGAATATAATTAAAATTTCTTACGATCCGACTTTTGCTTTAAGACCCTTTTAAGCTTCCCGATTTATAGAGAATTATACTGCTTTTACCGCTTTTAACTACTACTTTCCCCGTAGCCTCTATAAGCTGCATTTAATGCTTTTTTTTACGCTTTTTAAAAAAAAATATATTAAAGAGATTTACCGCCCCTCCCTCGAATTTAGTTAGACTTAGCAACGTACTAATTTAGTAAAGAATTCGAAGAAGGCGTAAAAGCAAAGTAGAAATCCTTATTTAAAAGGAAGACTTTCTTTTTTAATTATACGCCTTGAAATTTAGCAACTACTTAACCCTTACCTTTAAATTAAATTTTTACTTAAAAATATAATAAACACGGATATTTACGAGAATTTAAGGCCCGCTTTAACGTATATAGAGACTTATAACCCTTTTATAATAAAGAAACTTATATAGCTACTTAAGTAGCAAGAAATTTCTCTATTCTTATTGCTATAATAGCAAAATTCAACCTTAAGACTTAATCCCTTAACGTAATTAACGTATTTATTAACGTAGACCTTAATTAAAAGATCTACGTTTATTTCTTAAATATATTTCAAATACCCGGATATATATTACGGCTAGTAAAAGCCGTTTACAATCTTTAACAGTTACCCTTTTTTTTTTAAAAAAAAAGAGCTCTTTTTAAAACTTACTTCTTTATAACTTTGATAGTGCTTTAAAGAGCCTATATCTTTATAGCAAATTCTATACTTGCCTTCTTTTATATCGACGATTTTATTATTATATTTTTAAAGGAAGATAAAAAAAAAGCTTAAGATCTTATATCCTGTCTTAAAAAGCCGTATTCCCTTATAGATAATAGCACCCTTACTTTCTTCTTAACACTATAGAAGCTTCGAAAGCTATATATTAGCTAGTTTACTTATATTAATAAAATACGCAATATATATAACCTCGACTTTTTTATTTTTAAAAAGTCCCCTTTTCTTATACTTAAGACTTTAAAAAAGAATATAGCTAGTATATTTAATAAAGAAATCTACTACTGCTAATCCCTTATAAGATGTATTAATACTTTAGCAATTTCTATAAGACCGGATACTTTTAAAGCCTTTAACATCCTTATAGAATGTATAGAAAATCCCTCCTAGTAATATATATAGCTAGTAAAATCTCCTTTTTCCTACCTTTATTTTTTACGCTATTTTAACATCGATCTTTCTTATAGTAAAGACTTAAAGCTACTTACTTATACGAATATAGCTTTTATATACGACCTTAAGACTAAAAGATCTAGTTAAGAATACGTTATAAGCTTTTTTAACGGACTTATTCCTTAGTTTACTAAGAAGCAATATATAGTTACTACTTTTTTTATAGAAGCAGAGCTTTTAGCTTTCTTAAATATAGGAAAAGAACTTATCTCGATTTTAAGCCTTTTTTTTAGTATCTCCTTCGAACTAAATATTCGAATCCTTACGACTTTCTATAATAATAAATAGACTATACGCCTTATTACCTTAAGATTCTCGAAGATTAAAACGGCCTTAAAGCACGTTAAAATCTATAACTGCTAATCTAAGTAGGAATTCCTTCGGAATATATTTACTATTAATTTTATTCCTTTAAATTAATAAGACGCAGACGGTCTTAATAAATTACTACTAAAATAACTCTTCCTTAAATTTCGAAAGCAGCTTCGTCTTTTAGATATTACGGACTATTAAATCTATTCCTTAATATAATAGTAAATACGCTATAACTAAACAGCAGCCGTAATAGTAGTAGTAGTAATAGTAGTAGTAGTAGTAGTAATAAAAGTAGTAGTAGTAGCACAAGCTTCCTTCAGGCTTCCTATAATAGAAACCTTATTCCGTTAGTAATCCTAAGTACTAAAAGTACTAATATCTCGTAAAGTAGATACCGCTAGATATAAAGGAGTAACTAATAAAGTAAATACCGCTAATTATAAGTTATAACTATAAAAGTAGATACCGGTAGTTATAAAGAGAGACGATATAGCTTAATAGTTAGAGATAGCTAGTATTAGCTATAAGCGGTATAGGTTAAATACACCTATATTCGGCTTAAGTTAGCTTCGGCTAATAATAAGATAAGTATTAAAGAGATCGACTAATACCTTATATAATTAACTAATACCTTATATAAAGCTAAGGTAAGAGGCCTCCTTTTAAAAGAGGATAAAATCTTATAAAAGGTTTTAAGATAAGGATATCTAGTGTTATAAGCTAATCGTAAGTAATAAAGCGTGTATTACTTATAACTAGTAATAAAGATAGTATAAGCTATTTTTATTAGCTTAAGAAGTAGTTTAGTAACCTTATAAGTTATACGAGGTATAAGTTATAAATTAGTATATAAAAGTATATAAAAGCATATAAAAGGAAAGCCTTTTAATAGCCTTAAAAAGGTATAAAAGGATGTCTTTTCTTTTCCTTCTTTCTTCTTCTCTAGCTAGTTTTAACATAAGAAATCCGTATAATAAGATGCCCTTACCTTGTTCGGTTTAGTAGTTAGTACTAAGTCTTCTTCTCCCTTTTTAGCTAGTAAATTTAAATTAGATATATTACGCCTTACTACTTAGTATATAAAAATTGCTAAGGGTTCCGTAATATAAAACTAGCTTATAAGAGTCTTTATAAACTTAATAGCTCCGATAAAAACTACTTAGTATTTATATACTTAGTAAGTTCTTTAAGTTATAAAGTAAGCGAAAGGCATTTATTATAATTACGTCTATCTAATTATAATAAATAAAAGAAAAATATCTGCTTTTACGATACTATAGCTAACTAGTTAGCCGCAAGCTAGTTTAAGGTATTTAAAGCTTTCTTATCCCCTTATAAGCTTAATAAATAGTAGTTCTATTTTCAAGATTAAGGTTCCCGAACCTTATACTAAAGAATTAGCTAAGATATAAGAGTTTATTACTTCTCTTAAAGCTTATTTTTAGTTTTATCTTACTACAATAAATTAAAAAGTAGTAAAGGTTATATTTATATTTAGTTGCTTATAAGGCCTAGTAGCAATATAGTTCGAACCGATTTGTAAGGACTATATAGATAATAGTGTTAAAGATAGGAATTCCGAGACGAAGAATATTTTTAAGAATTTTAATAACTTCGAAGAAGCTTTACGAGAAAGATTCAGAATTATAAATAAGCAACGATTAGTAAAGCATAAATTAAGAAGCCTTAAGTAAGTTATATCTTTATTAGCTTCTATAGCTCGATTTTAATAAATAACCTTTAAGCTAAAATAAAAAGACGATGCCTTTATAGCGACTTTCTATAAAGGTCTTAAAGAAGAAGTTAAATATGAAACTTATTGCTTAAATAGACTATAGACGCTATTAAACTATATTAGTCTAGCGGTCCGGATAAACAATAAGTAGTATAAACGTTAGTAGTAAAAAAAGGACCGTTCGACTCCCGGTAGGGTTGTTAAGAAAAATACTAAAAAGCGATAGCGCGACCTAAGTAACGCAATAAACCGAGATACCCTTAAAGCGAGCTTACTAAAGCCTGCTAAGAAAGCTATTTAATACTTTAACTATATAAAGGAAGGCTATATCGTAAGATATTATATTAAAAAAAGAAATTCCTTTAAGAGAAGGAATATGCTTATTTATAAGAAAAATGCCCTTTTAGCCTATTATCCGCAATATACTTTACTATTACCTTTTATCGAGGATATTAAAGAAATTAACGCTAAGCTTTATATACGAACCCTTAGGCCGTTTAAGACTAGTTCGCTTTTAAAGGGTCTTTATAAAAAAGAACCTAAAATAAAGATAAAAGCCGAAAGCTAAAATAACTAATAAAGGAATGCTTTTAAGACCGAGGATAAATATAAGCACGAAACTTCCTTATAGACTATTTATAAAGATAATAAAAACGCTCCTTATTTTAATATAAACGTAATACCTTTAAATACGGAAGATAATAGTAGCTATAATCCTAAAAACCTTAAATTATAAAAAATAGATAAAGAGCCTTTTTTAAAAAAAGGATAGTAATAAGCCTTATACTCTTTTTATAGAATATCTTAATATAGTTATTACTATTAATAATAAGGCGTATAAGTAGTTATCCTAAACTAAATACTATAAAGACGACTACTTTATATACCTCTCGGATAAGTAAGGAAGCGGATAGTTTCTTAAACTAAGGAAGACTTTTAATAAACCCGCTATAATAACTAAAGAACTTACTACTAGTACTAAGGTTTTAATAGAAAACCTTAAAGAGGATATCGAAGTTAATAAAAAAGAACTTATATAAGAAAATACCGATAACTAAGTTAAAATCGAATAACTTTTACTCTTTAAGCAGTATAACAAAACGACTATAGAAAACCTTCGAGATAGTAACTTAGCTTAAACGAATAAGATAATAAGCTAAAGGAAGATTATATATCTCTTTTTATATATATTACTAATTTAATTAAAGATAAAGACGATCTTAAGAAAAAAGACGATAAGCTAGCTAATAAGCTTAAAGAAGATATAAAATTCCTTAACCTAGCTATTAAAGATATATTTAAACGATATAGCGAGTATTTCGAAACTAATTATAATCTTTATAACAAGAATTAAAATTTAGATATACTTTTAAAAGACAAAATGTCTATCCGTTTAACAATATAAAAACATTACGTGCTAGTTATTACATAGTCGGATAATTAACGTATATAGTAGATATAGCGGATTTACACCTTAACAGCCTCCTTATCCCGATATACCCGGTATAAGAGATGCGATAGTAAAAAGCCCGCGTATATACTGCGGTAAAAAACCTATACCTCTGTCGGGAATCGAATAAAGTGCTGCGCGGAAGCCAGGCTTATAACTATAAAATGTCTATCCGTCCGACTATGTAAAAACATTGCGCGCTAGTTATTATATAGTCGGATAATTAACGTATATAGTAAATATAGCGGATTTACACCTTAATAAAAAGCAAAGAGATTCTTAAAAGATATGCTTAAGAACTAGCTAGAAACGTAGTAAAATAGGCATAATAACCTTAAACGATATAATAAGATAATTCGTATTAAAGAAGTTTTTATTAATAATACCGCTATAGAAGATTATGCTACTATTAAGGATTTAGTTTTTAAAGCTATTAAGAAGCTTAATATCTTAAATAGACTAGTTCCTTAAAAAGAATTAAGATTTATTAAGAAGTTTATAAATAAGGTAAAAAAGGAACGAGCTTAAGATTAATAAGGCTATTTCCTAGTGAAAAAAACTTACTTATATTAAATAATAATTCTTAAAGTATAAAAATAACCCTTTTATTAAAAATAAGAGGATATCTCCTTAACGTATTAGTAGATTACGGTGCGATAAGTAGCTATATTTCCCCTATAATAGTAAATCGTTTAGAATTATATTATAAAAGAAAAGATAAGCCTTATATACTTCTTTTAATAAAAGGATTACCTTTTAAGTATAATAATAGCAAGATTATACTAAAAACTAATCTTCTTAAGTATACGGTTAGGATTTATAACTTTAAAGATTCTTTTAACGTCTTAGCTATTAGCTATAATGTTATATTAAGACCACTCTTTTTATAGAAATATAATCCTATAATAAATTAAGATAAAGGCCTTTTAAAGTTTAAAGATAATACCTTAAATATTCCTCTTTATAGTTTAATAAAAGACAACCTTAAAACGAAACCCTTAAATAATTTAAATATAGCAATACCTAACGATAACTATATAAGGAATAGTAATAAAAAAGATAATAAAGCTTCTTATATAAATATAAATATCGCACTAATACATATCGTAATTAAAAACGATAAGACGACTAGTACGATTAAAGATAAAGCAACTACGATTAATATAATATAAGCGAAAATAATACCGAACCTTAGTAAAGATACTAAAAGCTTAAGAGATAATTATAAAGCTACTTATAATTTATTAAAAGAAATTCTATCGAATACCTTAAAGGATATTAAGTAGTAATACCTTAAGCAAAAAGATAAGATTAAGAAGAAACGGAATAAGGGAAAGATTAAGAATAAGATACGTAAAAATAGCTCGTAGTATTCGGAAGGTACTATTAGTTTAGAATACCTTAAAAAGCGAATATAATATATAAGACGTTTAGAAGGTACTATTAACTTAAAACACCTTTAAGATCGTTATTTAAAAGTACCTAAAAATATACTAAAGAGATATTATAATATATTTACGCCGCTACCTAAAGATAGATTACTACTATAAGGTAGTTAAGATTACGAAATTAAGTTAAAAGATAGCTTTAAGCTTAGATTTTATAAGATATAAATCTTAAATAAGAAGTATGTAAAGTTATTAAAAGAATATATCGATAAAAACCTATAAAAAGATTATATTAAAGAGTAAAAATTAAAATATAGAGCTCCTATATTATTTACTCCGAAAAATAGTAAAGATAAAGAAAGAACTCGACTTTATATCGATTTTAAAGAGATAAATAACAACAAGATAAAGGAGCGGACTCCGTTACCTCTTATAAGCGAAATAAGGGATAGATTAGCTAATAAGCAGGAGAATATTAAGGTTAACCTTAAATCTACTTAAAGCTTAATACGTATTAAAGAAGGAGACGAATTTTAAATAGCCTTTAGAACGTAATACAGACTTTATAAATTTTAGGTTATACTTTTAAAATGAATAAATATACCGGCAACTTTTTAAAAGAGAATTAATAGTATATTAAATCCTTATTTAGACTAATTCTACACGGCTTATCTAGATAATTTTATTTTATACTTTAATACGCTAGAGCAACACTATAAAGATGTTAATATAGTGCGAAAAGCGTTAAGAAAAGCTAGCTTATATATCTTACCGGAGAAATATAGCTTTTATATATAAAAAGTGGAATTCTTTAAGCATATAATTATTCCTTTTTATATAAAGATAGACCCTTAAAAGATTTCTATAATTAAAGATTAGCTAATTCCTATAAATATTTAGGAAATCTAAAGCTTTATAAGATATATAAATTATTATAAGAAGTTTATTTTAGACTTTTTTAAGATAATTATACTAATATTATCTATATTAAAGACAGCTAAAACGGACCTTTTTAAGTAGAACTTTAAAGCAGACGAAGCTTTAAAAAGATTAAAGGATTACTTATTAAAGAACCTATATTAGATACTTATAATATAGAAAAGCTATTAAAGTTAGAAACGGATGCTTTTAATTTTGCATTAAGTACGTAGCTAAGCTAACGCGATAAGCACAATATTCTTAAACCTATAGCGTTTTATTCGAAGAAGCTAGTAGGTATAAAGATTTGTTACTTAATTTAAGATAAAGAATTCTAAGTAATTATATATACTTTTAAAGAATTTCGGCATTATATTTTAAAGAATAAATATAAACTTAAGGTTTATATAGATTATAAGAATATTAGTTATTTTACCACAACGTAGTAGTTAAATGCTAGGTAAATAAGATAGGCTAAATTCTCTTTAGAATTTAACTATAAGATTATTTATAAGAAAGGTTTTAAGAATAACCAAGCTAATATAATAAGCTAATAACCGGACCTTAACGATAAAAAAGATACTTATAAAGAAACCTTATTATTTCTAAATAATAAGAATAATTTAAAATTAAAGACGTTATATATCCTATTTAACGTATAGGAGATCTTTCTACTTTAGAATTACTTAAGAATTCTTATAAGAACTAAGATAAGAAAAGATATAAGAATCTTAAGTAAGAGGGAAAAATAGCGTTTTATAAAAATAAGCTATTTCTTACCTTAAAGACGAAGAAAATAGTTATAATAGAATTTTCTTCGCACCCTTTATATAGATATTAAGGTATTACGAAAACGTATAATAGGATTAAAAACTATTATTATACCTATAACCTTTATAAGAAAATCTAAGGAGTTATTAAGTTACACGAAGTATATATTAAAAGCAAGGCTATATAATATAAGCTTTATAGTAACTTAATTCCTTTAAAAGCTCTTTTAAGACCTTAAGACTTTATAGCTTTAAACTTCATTATAAAATTATTAAAGTCTATAGATCCTACGACTTGTATAAAATACGATTTTATTTTAGTTATAGTTAATAATCTTACGAAGTACGGCTATTTTATTTTAACCTATAAAGTTATAAACGTAAAAAAGATATCTTATACTTTTATAAGATATATTATAGCTAATCGAGGACTTCCGAGTTTAGTTATTTTAGATAAGGATCGGAAATCTATTTCGAATTTCTAGTAAGGTTTAAGGCAAGCCTTAAGTATAAAGCATAAATTATTTACTGCTTTTTACCTTATTATAGATAGAATAATAAAACGATTAAATTAAACGCTTAAGCAATACCTTAAAAGCTATATAAATTATTAGTAGGATAATTAGCTTTCTAAATTGCTTATAGTATAGTTAGTATATAATACCTCTTATTTTAAGCCTATTAAGAATACTCCGGTATTCGCAAATTATAGCTTTACCCCTAAAGCTTATAGGTCTTCTTTACTTAAAGAAGTGATAGCTA
>JAPEBW010000923.1:0-34964 GCA_027405785.1 Ophiocordyceps robertsii
CTGGCCCTCTCTGTCTCTCGCGCCCACCCTCACTTTCTCCCAGATGCACTCGCCTCTCCCGCCGCCACACACACGCACACGCATGCGCGCGCAGTCCCCAGCGCACGCCCTCCTCCTCCTCCTTCTCTCTCTCGCCTAGGCCGACGAACTCTGTGCGCGCGTCCATCGTCACCCCGTTGTCTCTCGCTGGGAACGAACGCCCCCCCCCCACCTTCTCTTCCGCCGCCTCTTACTTTCCTTGCTTCCTTTCTTCGTCTTCTTCTTCTTCTTCTTCTTCTTCTTCTTCTTCTACCAATAATACCTACTCGCTCTTCCTTGGACTTTCGTCTCCCGCTCGTCTCGACGGCTCTCACATCATCATCGCCCGGGCCCTCTGCGTGCACCGGCGACTGACTCGTTCCCTACTAGGCCACGCCCTACTTTTGCTCTGGTCCTCTCCGACCCCTGCCTCTGCCTCGCCTCTCGTCTTCCTCTTCCTCTTGCTCCTCATCTAGCCGTCGACTCGAGCAAACCTCGTCTCCTAGGCGCCCGCATCGAGTCGAATCGTCCGCTACGCCTGCTCGGCGCACGCCTCGCCTCGTCGTATCCTCGCTGCTCCGGCCCCATTGAGCGACCCTAATAAGCCAACGACACGCCCAGACCACGCTGCCCGGTTCTGGCCTCTGTCTTCCTGCCACCCTCCACCTCAACCTCCTAATTCAAGCCGGCTCTTTGGCTGCGTCGCCATCAACCGACAGCCAACCGCATAATCGCTTTGCCGTCCTATGCCCTCGGCGTCTTGCTGTTACGACTCGACGCCTCGTTGCCAACAACGCATCGTCGACACCGAATCCCACACTTAATTGTTTCCACTACCAGTCTTTTTAATCTCTTGTTTCCGTCCAATCTTTGGCCCGTTGGTTGCCCGTTTTGGTTACCCACCTAATTTGCCCAGCACCTGTCGCACACTTCGACTTTGCACACATTCACTGTATGGACCGGCAACGCTAGCCAAGCCATCGCACGCCTGTCGACGCAGACTCTCCGCGGGTCCCTCGCCGGCCCCAAATCCGCCGTCTGGTCCTCGTTGGCTCTTGCGCCGCCCAAGGCTACGATGGGGTCACCGGTCGTGTGCGAGGCTCGCTCCCGGCAGCCGCCCACTGGCGCTCGGAAACGCAAAACTGGCCCTGCAAAAGCCGTGGCATGCAAGGCTCTGGCTCTGCTCGTGGCCCTCCCGGCGCTGGCAAACGCCCAGGCCAATGACGCCTGCATCCCGTTGAAGGGCTCCAAGGCCTGCACGGCATTTCAGTCTGCTTCCGTGTCCAAAAACAACGCCTTAATACAGTCCTAGTATGCTCAGCCTGCTCCCGCTCCCCCCTCCCCCCCCCTTGCTAACTGGCTGCCACAGTCCGTTTCTGTCATTCGTCTCCGATAGCGCGTCCTTCGACTATCAGTTGACAGATTACGTCAAAACATCTTACGTGAAAGACAAGTAAGCAATGCCTGCGGCTCGCAATGGCCGCGCCGTGCTCACCTCGCGCCAGATACCAGAATGTCTTCGGCTGCGGCGGCATCAACTTTACCAACCCCGGCAACATGTACGCGCGGTACACGACGACGGTGCTGTGCAACTCCATCGTCCAGCGCTCCGTCAGCGACTGCAAGTTGTCGCAGCAAGACTCGCGGCCCGTGTGCGCCGACACGTGCGCCGAGTTCGCCCAGAGCGAGGCCTTTGTCTCGGCAGACCAGGATCTCTGTGCCGGCCCCAACTCGGACCTAAATAAGCTGATCAGGGCCGACTTCACCACGTGTTCTCTGCCCGACGGCGCCCTCTCGGGCCGGTGCGTCTCCGGCTCCGACAACGAGCCCGAAAACTGCGGCTTTGGTAACAGCACCGTCGGCCTCTGCTCGTACTGCGCCGCCGGCGGCATCAACTCGACCGACACGTGCTGCTACGGCGCCAATGCAGAGAAGCGCTGCGAGGGCGTCCGCCTGCCCTCGGTCACCCCGACGCTGACGTTTACCACGCCGACGGCAACCTCTTCGCCCTCGAACACGTCGGGGCCCGACGCCAACGCCACGGGCGGCGGCGGCAGGCTGAGCGGCGGCGCCATTGCCGGCATCGTCATCGGCGCTCTTGCCGGCCTGGCTCTGCTGGCCCTGCTCCTGTTCCTCTGCATCAGGCTGATGAGGCGGAGGGATGGGAGCCAACAGGGGAGCATCTTCAACCAGCCGACGCCGGCCAGGAGAGGACCGGCCGTGTCGCAGTCGAAGCCGACGCCCGAGGGTTACGAGGTGCTGCCGGGGGGGCGCGTCGCACGCATGTCGGCGCTGGAGGGGCACTCTGGCGGCTCCCCCCCGCACCACCGCACCACCAGCCAAACCAACCTCAATGACGAGACGGCGTCGCCCGCCGTTGCCGGCTACGCTATCGGCCGCACCAAGAGCAGAGACTCGTCGTCGGACGAGTATGGCGACAGCCCCCAGCCCGGACCACGCGGCATACTCCGACCGCCGGCTGCCTCGCGGAGAAAGGGCTCCCTGTCGAGCGGGTCCATGCTCGAGGGCCATCAGTCTCCCAGCAGCGGCGCCGAACACTCGTCGCCCATTGGCATGGCCAGTCAAAACTCGGAGCAGCTGCCCTTCTTCAAGGACTACTACTCCCAAGACGACATTCACCCGGGGGACAAGGTGGCCGTCCTGTGGGCCTACCAGCCTCGCGCCGTCGACGAGTTTGCCCTGGAGCGCGGAGACATGCTCAAGGTGGCGGGCATCTGGGACGACGGGTGGGCGACGGGCGTCAAGGTGGAGGAGCGAGTGGAGGAGTGGGACGCCAGGCGACAGGCGCAACGCGACAGCGGCGTCTCCAACGCGACGGAGCCGCGCGGCAACTCGCCGATATCTTCGCAGCGGGAGATGAAGGCGTTTCCGCTGGTCTGCGTCTGCCTCCCGGAGCACTGGAGGAAAACGATTGAAGGCGATGTCTCGACGGACTCGGCGCCCACTGGTGCCGGGAAAGCCCCCGCAGACGGACGCTGAGGCTCGGCCTTCTCCCTGGACCCAGCCCGGGCTCGGCATGGACGGACTGCAGCACCAACCCTCTTGTATATGGTCTCACGATTGCGACTCTTTTCCCCCGCGTATTGGCTAGGTGGTCCCTTGGACGGACACCCGTCAGTTGGGCCGGGAACATTGACGAGATGCACGAGCTGCGATTGCCCGGATCGCCGGTATACCCGATTGGAGGGCGGTTTTGACTTGATTCGATCCTTTAGCGTGGCTTTTTCTGTTGTTTCCTTCGAATACCCGGTGCGAGCTTGAGAAGATGGGCCTGTCTCTAGATGATGCGGGGAAGGCTACGGGGTTGAGTCCTAATCAAAGTTGAGGCGATCAAGGAGTGAAGATGAGGCGCTCATGCAGCCGGGCCGAGGAGGGCCGAGGACAGGGCGCCGAAGTAGAGAGGCGGGACTTGGATTTCGTCCATGTTTGCCAGTCAGTCGATCCTAGAACATTGACCTAGACGGGCGGAGCGAGGCCCGCTCCCGAAGCCGTCACCTAGTTTCGATAGCAAGAGGCATCCTGATTGTGGACCTAGCTGGCTGTTGGCTTGTTGCCGCCGTGCACGCTGTCGTTGGCTGTGTGCATTTGCCAGGTTCGCTGATGATGGGTTGTATGTAGTGGTGGACGGAAGATGTATTTCCCGCGGGGGTGAACTGGGGATCCATCCATCCAACCACATGATTCATGCCATTGCCTCGTCGCGAAGCAAGCAGCCGCAGATCCATGCAAAGCACAAGGGCCATTGAACAGCAACCCAGACCCGAGCCCCCAACCCCCGGCCCGTCACCACCCACCGAGGAGCCATGGCCGACCCCGCTACCGGACCCGAGGCGCTGGTGCCACGCTTCCAGCTCGACCGCGTGCTCAACCAAGGTGAATTCCCCCCCCCTCTCTCTCCCACTCTCTTCGGGCAAGTCGACGGGGACCGAAACCGATGCGTGGCCCCGACCGACCGGACTGGACTGAGAGACTGACCCTCGCCCCCCGCTGCTCCCCCACCAAAACTTTGCCCTCGGCTGACGCAAGACTTCGGCCCGCGGTCCCCCCCAGACCAGGCGGGCCGGCGCGTCAGCATGCGCGGCGCCATCGACGGGCTGCCGGCGCTGCTGGTGCTGGAGCGGGCTCCCTTTCCGGCGTCGGCGCGGTACCTGGGGCGGCTTCCGGGGGCGCTGGCGCGGGTGCGCAACCTGGGCGCCAACGACGTCTACAGCTGGAGCATGGCGCGCACGGGGGGGGACGACGCCGGGGGCGGTGACGGAGACGACGGCGACTTCTACGCCGACGTCAAAATCAACCTCATCTACCCGTGCACCGAGGCGCACGTCCAAAAGTACAGCAAGCAGGGCGTGCGCTTCGTCGCCGAGACGCCCGAGCTGTACCGCGACGCCGTGCGGCCCTACATGCAGAGCAAGCGCGACCAGGGCCGCCTCAACTGGGTCTTCAACATCATCGAGGGCAGGAAGGAGGTCGACGACGTCATATACAGGACCAGGCTGGGCGAGGCCGGCGACGAGGGCTTCCTGCTGCTGCCCGACCTCAACTGGGACCGGTCCACGCTCGAGGCCCTGCACCTGCTCGCCCTCGTCGAGCGCCGCGACATGTGGTCGCTGCGCGACCTGAAAAAGAAACACATCCCGTGGCTCGAGCACATGAGGGCCCGCCTCGTCTCCGCCACCGTGTCCACGTACCCGTCCATCCAGCCGGACCAGCTCAAGCTGTACGTGCACTACCAGCCCACCTACTACCACTTCCACGTCCACATTGTCCACGTCGCCCTCGAGGCGGGGGCCACGCAGGCCACGGGCAAGGCCGTGGGGCTCGACAGCATCGTCGAGACGCTGCGCGTCATGGCGGGCGACGGCGAGGCGGGCATGGACGCCGTCACCATGAGCTACACGTTGGGAGAGGCGAGCGAGCTGTGGACCGACGTCTTTGAGCCGCTCAAGACGGCGAGCCGTGGAGCTTCTCAATAGCGACAACCAGGTCGTTGACGCCGGGCCCGTGGGGGCAGTCTATCCACTTGCCGCCGTCGCGGACGCAATACACCTGGTCGTTGAGGCGGAGCGTGCAGCTAATCGTGACATTGGCCTGGCCCTCGTCAGTTTCCACAACCACCTCGTCGGCATGTATCCCTACTCACCTCGGTCGTGCGCTGGACACTGTTGCGCAGGAGCTCCATGCCGTGGGCGCCGTCGTCGCGCGTGGCGCACTCGTTGAGGGCCTCGAAGTTGATGGCGTGTTCCAGGGCACAGTCCTCGATGAGGGCGCGGTTGGGAATCTCCTTGTAGTCCTTGGTCAGGCACATGATGAAGCCGAGATTGATCTTGGGCTCGGGGTACAGCTCGCGGGCGCAGAGCTCGATGATGTTGCCCAGGCACTCGGACGGGCCGTGCTTGCACTCGACGCCGTCGTTGGCAGTGGGACTGCGAGGTGAGACGGGAAGGGCTTGTCAGCTGCGAGGACTTCGGGCGGAAGAGGACATGGAGGGGGGGCAAGTCGTACGTTCCGATGAAGTTGAGCTTGAAGTCGACTTTATCGTGGACCCGTTGCATGACGGGGAGAATCAGCTGCCGCAGTGCGTCCTGTGCATAGTCGTCAGCGTCGTCGCGTCTCGGCCAACAAAGGACGGGGATATGCATACCCGCGTGTCGGGGCATTTGCTGATGATGTGGGCTTCGAGAGGCACGAGACCGAGTTTCTTGACGGCACCGCCTTGGGTGCTGGGGGTGCCGGGGGCCACGGGGGCCACGGGGGCGAAAGAAGGGCGCCAGCTCAAGGGGCGAGGCACCGTGTAGAAGCCGACGGCGACGATGAAGACAAGGAGGAGGAGCAGGCGGACGACGGGCCGCGACCGGACAGGCATGGCTAAGTTTTGCTGGCGGATGTTGCTGAAGGATGCAGCCTTGTCATCCATGACGGGGAGAGTTGGCCACTGGCTTGGATGGGCGAAACCGGCGTCTTGTCGAGTCGCGGCAAAAAGGGGGAGGGCGTTCGGAGGCGGAACGGGCGGCGCGTTTCGGTTGATTGTAGATCCGCGCCTTGCTAAATGCTGTTTGAGGATGCCCTTTGTCGTTAATAAGACCAAGTGGAGGCGACGGAGGAGATGCGGAGACGATGTGGGAGATGCGGAGACAGAGACAGACGGTGGCGGTGGACGGAAAGTGTACGGTGTGGTCGCTGGGCAGCTGCTACTGTGCGTGGGTGGGTACAGTGTGCACGTACAGTGCGTGTGTCCTCACCGAGTCCTCGTTTATGCTTAGTTAGGTAAAGGGTACTTATCACCCACAACAGAGTACTGTACAGTACGTATGTAGATGGCTTGTCTGCAACAGAGACAAACCCCAACTCAGAGCCCCGCCGCCGCATCACGCCGCTCTCCGCCCAGGGCGCTTTTCGCCGTAGCGAATCAGTCGATTATTGCCAGCGAGACCCCCACAAAGGGAGAGGACGCCCTGGCACGCTCCGCTCGTCGTAACCTTGGGGTCGAGCGGCGACACGACTCTTGTGTCGTCCCAAGGTCGAAGGGGCCGATGACGCCTCTTTCCATGGTCGCTGCAGAGGACACGCACGATTGCTCGGCTATTGACGCCGACCGTGATGCACGGAACGGACAGCCGCCGCCCCTTTGTGCCCCGCAGTTGGGGGCGGGGGAAACCCGGTGGCTGCAGGCGCCTGGCAGATTGACGAGCCGCGACGAGGCAAACTGCGGTCGGATCACGAGCCTGCAGGGAGCTCCCGATGTTGCATTCCTCGGACATGGGCTTTCGCTCTCCCTTGTTCTCCGTGTGGAGTGCCATCTCCTTTTGTCGCGTGTATTGTATCCACACGAGATGCATGCATATATGTACATACATGCTTGGTTTGGCAGCCGTCGAGATGAAGGCAACCGAGCACCGTATCTACATACTGAGCACCGTTTTGACTAGTCATAAGTCGCCGCATGTGCCTATAGCCTCGGGAACCGGCGCGACGGGCCAGACGAGGCTGTGTGAGTGCCTTGCATCGTAGAGTTTGTGCGGTATGATTGTCGCGGGAAGAGGTGGGGGCAACGAATGGGAATGGCACCACCCTTGCCCCCGGCCATACAACAGCAGCTTTGCATTTTGCATCCACGGGTTCGCGGACCACGGCTGGCTTCGCTGTGGTCGCCGCCAAGTTGCAGACGGGCTCTACGAATATGTACAGTAGGACGGCTTCTCGACTAGGCAGGTACCTACCTGCGTACGGAGGTAGCGAGTCGGCGCGCTGCCGGGTACTTGGTACCTTCATGGTAGCATCAGGTACGGCCGGTCCCACGTTGCATCCAGGCCTTGCAGGTTCCCCATCCAGGCCTATGGGGGGGGGAAGCCCCGCTGAAAAGGCACCTGCCTCGGCGCCACGCCTGGGCCTGTCAGGCCGCCGCCGCTCCGGATCTGGCTCGACCTCGCCTCCCCTCCTCCACTCTTCCTACCACCAAGGTAGGTATGGGCCGTCGACTGACGAGAGTGCGAGACTGACAAAGGACACACAGAGAGAGAGCATCAGAGCGACTGCCAGAGAAAAGAGGGGCCGGGCAAGCAGTTGGATGGGACGGAAATTATCGACCCAGACAGCAGCAGCATCAGGACACGGCCAGAGGCGACTGACCAACAGCCCGACAACAAACATCGTCCTCGACTGGCAAACCGGCCCGTATGGGTCATCGAGGCATATGCCGTGCAGGATTCCCGCATCATGCACCGCGCTGCCCTCTCTATATAAGGTCCGGCTGCCCCCTTGCGTCGCGAGCCTGAGATGCCTCGGGTCGCTTGACGCGGTCGCTTGACGCTGTCGCTTGACGCTGGCTCTGGATTGCTGTCTCCAACAACGCCCCGAGCCTGCCATGCTTTCCTCGACCGCCTCCTCCTCCTCCCCCGCCAGCGGGAGCCTCGACGACTTCCTCCAGCCCCTTCGAATCGACCTCGACCGCTGCCACGACCTCTCGCGGCTCTTCCTCGCCAACTTTGCCCACCTCGCCGCCCAGTCGCACGACCAGTTCCTGCCCACGCCCATATCCGAGTCGATACTGCGGCCCGTCGCCGACCACGGCCAAGGACGGTAAGCGCAGAGAACCGCCCCTTCAAGACGAGGCCAAAGCTGACCAGGCTTCTCCCAGCCACCTTGCAATAGACATGTGAGCCCTACTTGCCTCCTGCTCGCCCTCCATCGCCTCGACGGTCCCCCCCCAGACCTCGCTAGGTGTGCGGCGGAGCTCGCGCCGGCTACCATGAGCTAACCTCGCCTGCCTGTCGCAGAGGCGGGACCAACCTCCGCGTTGGCTTCATTCAACTTCTCGCAAAGCAGCCGCCCGCGCCCGCCGTCAATGGCCTCGCATCCAACGGACGGAGTAATGGCCGGGCCGCCACGCCCTCGACTGGCCGCATCCAGCGCCATCTGGAAAAGTCGTGGCCCATATCCAACCAGCTCAAGAGCGACAACGCCGACAGCCTCTTCCGTTGGATAGGGAAATGCATCGCCGAGGTGGTCGAGGAAGGCTGTCGGACACTACAAATCTCTCGCGATGACCCGCTGCCCCTGGGTGTCACCTTTAGTTTCCCGACGGAGCAGCGTTCCCTGTCTGAGGCAACCATCACCTCCATGGGCAAGGGCTTTGCCCTCCCGCCAGACGGCGAGCTCGGCGCGCGCCTCCAGCAGGGCTACGACAAGGTGCGCGTGGCCGCCCACCTCCCCCCCATCAGGGTCGTTGCCATTGCCAACGACTCGGTCGCGACTCTCGTGTCCTTCATCTTCAACTACAACGATACGGCGCATCGCCGGGCCGCCATGGGCCTGATCCTCGGCACCGGCAGCAACGCCACGGTCCCGCTGCGGTCCAACCGCCTCCATTCCAGCAAGCGGCCGCAAAAGGTGAGCGTCTTGCCCGGTGAGGTGGTCGACGACGTTAAGATTGCCGTCAACACCGAGTGGAGCATCCGGGGCACAGAGCCGCCGATGCGCCGGCTGGGGCTCATCACGCGGTGGGACGACGAGCTGAGCGCGCAAAACGAAACCCCGGGCTTCCAGCCGCTCGAGTACATGACGGCAGGCCGCTACCTCGGGGAGCTGGGCCGCATCATGCTGCTCAGCTACATGACGGAGACGCTCGGCTTGCCGCAAGGAGCGCTACCGTCGGCGCTGCTCGAGGCGCACAGCCTGACGACGACGTTCCTCAGCCACTTTAAACCGCTGGGGCCGACGGCGGCCCTCGTGTCGAAGCTGAGGACGGCCTTTCCGGAACGCCAGCAGGAGACGGGGTTTGCCTGGACCGAGCATCTGGCCGAAGCCCTGTACCGCATAGCCAAGGCCATCGAGTTGCGGGCGGCCGGCATCACGGCGGCCGGCATCCTGGCCCTGCTGACGTTGGCCGAGGAGCTGCCGGCCGAGGGAGGGGGCCAAGGCCCGGACGGCCGGGAGCTCGGGGTGGGGTACACGGGCGGGTGCATCGTGCACTTCCAGGACTACCTGGCAGACTGCCAGAGGCTGGTGGACGGGCTCGTGGCGAAGCGATATGGCGAGGAGACGCAGGTGCGGGTGGCGCTGAGCCCTTGCCACGACGGGGGGATAACGGGAGCCGGCATACTGGTGGCTGCGGCTCTCAGTAGCCAGGAAGCCGGAGACGCGAGTCACGCATCATGACACGTACCATACATGACGAGTCGAGCGGGGAACTCGCTCTAGGGCCACGCGGGGAGGGCCGAAGCTGTCTCACCCGAATCTGCGACTGTCGTGCGCGATATGGTATGCATGCATATGCCGCTTCGACATATGCCGTGCATCTCGACCGAGAAGAACGACTGCTTTGTACCTTTCAAGGCCAAGGCGAGGGCGTGGCATGCCAGGTATGAGATGGAGGTGCGCGATACGGGATGCCTGGTGAGGCGGCAACCTGGCCGAGGTGCCGTCTGTCTCTCCTCCCCTAGTCTCCTGTGTCTCCTGTGCCTCTTTTCCCATGGCTCCCATGTCCGAACCTGAACCCCTCCCCGGCTCCTGCGAGGTGCGCGTTGGCAAATCAGCGGGCAGCACGTCGCGAGGCAGCAAACGAGGGCAATCCGAGGTGATACAGAGGGCGGCAGGTGTGAGAGGGGATTTTGTAGCGTAGAGCGAAGGCGGCGCCGCATGTGGAGTAGCGCGACTTGTCGTTGCTTGACCGACGGATGGTGATGATTCTTGCTGGTCCGATGACCGGCGCGGCGGCAGTGGTGGGGTTCTCGCTGTTCCCGTGTAGTCCGGCCTTTGGGCGGGGGCTCTTTTCTCACGCACCCAATCCATCGTTTTTCTCTCTATACTGCTCGCGCCCCGTTTTCGAGCCGAAGACAAGGACAAAGTGAGGATTCCTCTCTTGGTTGCGCTTGATAGAAGAACAAGGCTCACGGACATGTGCACTCTCGCAGCTTCCATGGCTAGCGCCGCGCGGCAAGGAGGCGGTGCTTGTGCGGGCTCGGCCGCGACTGAGTCGGGCGAGGCCGGCTTGGACGCGGAGCAGCTGGAGCAGCTGTCGCGGTCGCTGCCGTTGGCCGGGCCGCTGCTTGAGCCGGAGCCGGTGATTGTGCCCGTCTTGGCGAGCAGACGGGGCTCGAGGGGCGAAGCCGAGGATGGTGGTGATGACGACGACGACGACGACGACGACGACGACGACGACGACGACGACGACGATGATGATGATGACACGCCCCTGTCCCCCTCGCCGTCGACCTCTGCCCACTCCTGGTCCCTCGCCTCGTCGTCGTCGTCGTCCGGGCTCGACGGCCAGCGGCCCGGAGAGGCGTCGCCGCTGCTGGGCGACGACGCAGACGGCGACTCGTCGGCCCCCGCGGCGCTCTTCCTCAACAACATGTCGCCGGGACGATTCTGGTCCGTCTTCTCACAGGTGCTGGCGGCGCAGTTCATCGCGTGCTTCGACGGCACCATCATGGCGAGCTCGCACCCGGTCATCACATCGTACTTTGGGGCTGCCAACTCGGCGTCGTGGCTGTCGACGGCCTTTCTGCTGGCCTCGACGGCCTTTCAGCCGCTGCTGGGCCGGCTGTCGGACGCCGTGGGCCGTAAGCCGCTCTTCCTCGGCTGTCTGGGCATCTTCGCGGCCGCGACGGCGTGGTGCGCGCTCGCCACCAGCATCGAGAGCTTCATCGCGGCGAGGGCCATGTGCGGACTCGGCGCGGGCGGGTCGCTGACGCTAGGGAGCATCATCACCAGCGACTTGGTGCCCATTGAGTGTGTCCTCCCCCCCCCCCTCCTCGTCTCTCTCTCTCTCTCTCTCTGCTTACCGCGCCATGATGGGAGGGGGAAAACGAGCAGACGCAGAGGCGCCTACCAGTCGTACATGAACGTCACGTACGGTATCGGGTCCGCGCTCGGGGCCGGGCTCGGAGGCGCCATGGCCGAGGCCCTGGGCTGGCGCTGGGAGTTTGGCGTGCAGATGCCGCCGCTGCTGCTGTGCATTGCCGTCTCGGCCGTGGCCATGCCGTCGCGCCTGGGCGTGGCTGCCCACGACGACGGTGGCGGTGTGTGGCGCGCGCTGAGGACGTTTGACGCTGTCGGCTCGTTGCTGCTGACGACGTCGGTGTCGTTTTTGATTCTAGGCCTGGTGAGTTTCCCCCGGGGGTCCGCGCGTCTAGGGTAGGCTCGGCTGCTGACGGTGGGTGGGGGGAGTCAGAGCCTGGGCGGCAACGTCCTCCCCTGTAGGCACACACCCCAAACCACCCCCTAACAGTTTGGCGATGCCCTCACTGACGCGCGGGGGTCCGTCCAGGGTCTCACCCCCTCGTCGTGGCCTCGCTCCTCGTCTTCGCCCTCTGCTTCCCGAGCTTCCTGGCCGTCGAGGCGCGCGTGGAAAAGCCCATCATGCCGCTGCGGCTCGTGCGCCGGTCGCCGCATGCGAACCTCATCCTGGCCAACTTTGTCGCCGCCCTCGTGTCAAACTCCATCTTCTTCAACATGTGCGTGCCTCTACCCCCCCCCCCCCTCCCCTAGTCTCGTCGTTTGCTCCCCATGCCGAGCCGACTCAGGAACAAGGAGAGAGAGAGAGAGAGAGAGAGAGAGAGAGAGAGAGAGGCAAAAAGAAAGCTAAATACCAGGCCGCGAGAAACTTCCAACCCCGACCAAAAAAACAACAGCCCCCTCTACTTCCAAGCCGTCCTCCTCTCCTCGGCCACAGCCTCTGGCCTCCGCCTCGTCCTCCCCTCCGTCGTCGCCTCCATGGCCGGCACCGGCACCGGCTTCGCAATCACCTGGTCGCGCCGCCTCAAGTGGCCGCTGCTCGCCGGCAGCCTCCTCTACTTCGTCGGCTGCCTGTGCCTGTGCCTGTTGCGCCGCCGCCTCCCCCCCATCGTCTACCTCGTCGCCCTCGTGCCCTCGTCGCTCGGCCAGGGCTTCCAGTTCCCCGGCACCTTCATGGCCGTCCTCGCCTGCTCGCCCCAGGACCAGCAGGCCGTCGTCACCAGCACCCTCATCCTCTGGCGCAGCCTTGGCTTGGTGCTCGGCGTCGCCTCCAGCAGCCTCGTCGTCCAAAACGCCCTCGTCCACTACCTCGACCGCTACGTCCAGGGGCCCGATCGCCTGTCCGTCATTGCCCGCGTCAGGGCCTCTGTCGACGCCATTGCCCGCCTCGACCAGCCCTATCGCCTCCAGGTCATCCGCAGCTACGAGGCCGCCCTGCGCCTGACCTTTGTCTTCTGCGTCGCCATGGCCGCCATCTCCGTCCTGCTCATCTGGCCCGTCAAGCTGCCGCGCCTGGCCGCCAAGAAGCGCCGGCCTTAGCATAGCCAATCACGTTTGCTGTCGTGTCTTGGACACTATGTAAAATCGCATTATCCGCCTTGAAACCAACCAACCTGCTCCCCATCTCGCTCTAAACAGATGCATCGCAGACTCTCACAACCCTCAGCGATATCCATTCACGCCGCTCGCCCGTAGCGTGTCCAGCTCGTCCTTGGCTTTCCTAAACTCGTCCTGCGCCACCCTCTCGCGCCGGCTCACGACGTTGACCTCTTCCCTCAGCGCCTCCAGCCGCCGCCCAACCGCCACGTCCTCCGAAATGGCCAGCGTCTGGAACCCGGCCAGCGCGTTCCTCGCCTTCTCAAGTGCCTCCCACGCCTCCGTGACCTTGTCCTTGAGCATCTTCTGCCGTTTCTGATAGCCGCCGAGGTGTAGCGTCAGCTTCTTCTCCGTCTTGGTCCCCTCTTCGGCAGAGGCCATGATGGAGTCTTGGACGGACTGTAAAGGCCAAAGGTTAGCGCCCAGAAACAAGAAATCCCCTGCGTCGTGACAGGCGGTCAGGGCAAGCTCACGTCAAATGCGCGGCGCATGGCCGCCTTTTGCTCCTCTTCGTCGTCGTTGTAGCAGCCAAGACCGAGCAGTGTCGAGTCCGGTGCCCGGTCCTCAAAGATGCCTTGTATATCCGCCAGGCTGGGGCGGGGCTTGGTCTCCGACAGGATCAGGAGGCGCGCGTCGGCGAGGGCGCCGTCGTCGATGCGGTCAATCTCGCGAGGAGTGCCCTTGACTTGAGATCCCGGCAAGGGGTATTTGCTCGCGTCATTGGCCATGAGCGCTGCTGCCTCTCTTGCAATCAGGGCCGCCGCCGCGTCCGTCATCTGATCGGCTGCCTTGGCCAGATACTTCAAGTCGACAACGAGCGGCCGTGGAAGCCCGCGCTGCATGACTTGCGTTCTCCGTCGTAGCTCCAATTCTTCTTCCGCGGCTCGCCTCTCTCGCTCTCTTCGGTCACGCTCGGCCGCGTCTTCCTTCCGGGCCTCCTCCGACATGGCCGTTTCCTGCTGATCGTCGGGTATCTCGAATTCCCACTCGGTGTCTTTTGGCTTGGGAAGCGAGGCAAGGCCCGTCCGGACCTGGTCCCGCGCCGCCATTTCGTGCATCCTCATGTCTCGGGGGGTGGCGGGACTCGGGGTCACGCCGCCGTCCTGGTTCAGGGCGAACGTGTCGCGCGGAGTTCGCATGGGTGTTTGCCCCGGCCGACCCGGCGTCGCACCCACGCCGTTGGCGCCTCTCAAGGGCGTCGCCATAGGATTCGGCGTCGCGACCGTCTGTTTCCGGGGCGCGATGCCCTCGAAGCCCGTCGAGGCTGCTCCTTCGTGGAGAGGAGTGTTTTCGCCGCCCAGCAGAGCCGACTTGGTCTCGTTGAGAGCTCGAATGTTTCGAATCTCGTTGGCAATGTGGTCTTCTTGTGCCGGCGCCTTGGGCGTCCGGATAGGAGCGTTGGTGTTGAGGGTCGAGTACGAATTGACCAAGCCTCTGGTCGCGTCATTTTCGCTTTCCCTGGCCTGTGTGTTGGCCGCCTCGCCCATCTTGCCCATTTTGATGATTTCTTCCAGCTCGCCGTCGTTGACCTGCGGCGCCGGTAGGTTCAGGGCGCGACGCTTGCTGTTTTGCTCGGCCTCGCGCAGCTTCTGCATCTGACCAGCCTTGATGGCCGCCTTTTGCGAGTCCGACAGGCCCTCCTTTTCATTCTTCCTCCGTTTGCGTTCGCCGTCTTCATCCCCATCGCCCTTTCGCTTTGTTGCAAGCTGCTGCTTCCTCGGATCGAATGCCTGGCGCTGCAGTTCGTTGCGTGACAGTTCGTCGACGGTGTCGTAGAAGCCGGGGGCCGCCTTCTTTTCGAATGGGATATCGGCGTTGTAGTCCATTTCGCCCTTTTTGCGCGTCACGACCTTGATGTTGATGCCGGCCGTCTTGAGCTCTCGCCGCTTCTGCAGCGAGGCCAGACGACGGGACTCCTCCTGCTGACGCTCACGCGCCTTTCTCTTGGCCTTTTTGCCCTGCGTGTTGGCAAGACGAGCACGAGCCTCGCTCAGCATCTCCTTTTCGTCCTCGTCGAGATCGATGGTGTCGGGGCGGGCGGGCTTGGTCTCCGGGTCTGGATCGAGCTCGCCCGGGCGGAGCCTCCTGGTATCTGTGGCGCTGGGGGCCTGTGTCTCGCCGCCTTCGGGACCGGTGAGGCCAAGGGACGACGACTCGCGAGCCTCGGCCTCGTCGAGGAGCTTCTGGTATCGCTCGAGGCACTGGTTGGCGGTGCGGCCGACAATGGGGGCAATGGTGCGCCATTGGGTGGGCATAATCTTGGCCAGGTGCAGCAGCTTCTCGTCCTCCTCCTTGCTCCATTCAATCTTCTTGATGCTGGGGTCGAGCCATTCGTTCCAGCGAGCCTTGCACTGCTTGGGCGTCTTGCGGGCCAGCAGCGAGGACACGCGTGCCCACTGGTTGAGGCCATACTTGGAGACGGAGGCCTTGAGGATCTCGTCCTCGATGTTGGTCCACACTCCTCCCTTGACGACGGGCATTTTGGCGGCAGGCGGGTGAGCCGTGGTTGTTTGACGGGAGAAGTGGGAATGAGGCGCGAAGACAAAATGCGCCAAGGAGGAACTACTGTATGGTAGCGGGCGTTGATGAGTCATCTGTGATGGCTACAAGCTACAAGCGAGATGACATAATCACCCGCCGGACGACTACTCCTCGACGACGAGTAACTCCTCGACGGCAGCTCAACTTGGGACAACCATATTAAGAATCAGCCCGTGTCCGCCCTTTGCCCGAGTTGGCTTCTCAAGAATCCTCACTACAAACCGGCCCCATCATCTGCTCGCCGTCTTCTCTGGCCCAGAATCGGACCGGCCACCTGACAAGGCGTGGCTTGCCGCTGACTGCCGTTCACTTGGGCGACGGCCAAGCGGCAGGCAAAGCTTGGAGCAGGGCCATGACGGGCTTCTAGGAGCATTAATGCCCCCCCAGAGAAGGTGTGCAATCAGCTGGCTTCCCGTTGCCCGCCTCTTCTAGACTGGCCCCCAGTGCTGTCTGAAAATCTTAGCTCTTGCCTAAGCATGGAGACCATTCTGTGCCTCGTCCAAGGCGCTGCGCTGCGTCTTGCCCACACATAGACAACGGGGTCATCTGTGGCTTCACTCGCGTAAGTAAACGCATCTCGCTCTTGCATTGGCGTCACGGGTGTTGTGTTGAAACCAAGCTAATGCTGCTACCCGCCATCAAGCTTTCCAGTGCTCTGAAACTGAATAGTCACTCTTTTACACAGCTTCGCCCAATCACGAGGCTCTGACTTTCCTGTTGGTGCCGTTACCGGTGAAAATTGTTGGGCCAGACAGACTCGTTGCTCCGTGAATCATCCTCGCTGAGAGTGAATCATCCCCGCCGAGAAGAGGTCGGCCATCTGCCTGGCTGGGCGGTGAATCAGGCAACGAGGGCGAGTATTTATATCTTCCCCTCTCCCTCTGCCCCCCCTTCTCTCTCTCTCACTCACACACAAACACACACACAAACACATACACACACTCTCACACACATTCTCTCACACACACTCTCTCTCACATACACACCCTCTCTTGGTATGTCCGCCGCCCGTCGGTCCATCTTCCTCTCTCCTGCGCCCTCTTGCTTACATGCTCTCTTTATCTAGCCGCTTGCTCGCCCACCCGTCTCTCTTCATGGCCGGCCGCTCGACTCTTCCTCGCTCTCTCGCTCTCGCTCTCACCGCCGTGTCTCCAATGGGCGGTAAGCAGCGCTGTTCCTGGCTTTGCCCGGCCCGGCCTACCAATTCGTCTTCGGCATGCCACCGTCAGCAGCCCGTGCCTCAGCCACAGCAGGAGGAGCAGCCCCTGCCTCAGCCACAGCAGGAGGAGCAGCTCCTGCCTCAGCCCCAGCAGGAGGAGCAGCCCCTGCCTCAGCCACAGCAGGAGCAGCAGCCCAAGCCCGAGCAGCTTGACTTGAGTTGGAGCTTGACGAGGGCAGTGAGACTATCGAGTTTCTGGAGTGTAGGCGTCTCATCGATGCCTCAGCCACAGCAGGAGGAGCAGCCCCTGCCTCAGCCACAGCAGGAGGAGCAGCTCCTGCCTTAGCCTTAGCAGGAGGAGCAGCCCCTGCCTCAGCCACAGCAGGGGGAGCAGCCCCTGCCTCAGCCACAGCAGGAGGAGCAGCCCCTGCCTCAGCCACAGCAGGAGCAGCAGCCCAAGCCCGAGCAGCTTGGGTAACTTGGATTCCGGCAGCAGCAGCACCTTCAGCAGCGGCAGACCGAGGAGCATATAGAGAGCCCGCCGAACAGGCCAGGCCATCATGATGCACGAATACAGAGTCATCGCTCTCGCGGCCGTCACCTCCATGTGCACGACATGGTCGCGGAATACCCACCAAACTGCCTATCGGTCCGAATCATCGACGACTCGCAGAGTCACCAGGCAACGGTCGTCATTGGCCTAGTCCGGTCAGACAACAACCCAGGCTTCATCAACGACGCAGCGAGACTGGCAGTAGCGATGACCCGGGCACAGCTCGCACACGCAGGAAGATATTGCCCTCAGCCTACGCCTATATCTATCTGTTGAACCAGTCACCAAAAGTGGAGGCACCTCCGCTAGAGATGACTGGGATTATGGACTCTATACATTGCAGTAGAGCACTATGAACACCTGCTCTGCCACTGGCAACGAATTTCAGTCAAGGCGTCAAACGTGAAGCCATACCAACACTTCCTACGGAACACGCGAGACGGCGCCAACGACCTCTCATACGGAAACGTCCACACTGAGGACATGCCTAAGACCGACTCGACCAGGCTATATTTTCCACACTATCTATATCCGCGACCCCGACGTCTGTGTGCGGCAATGAGGTGTTCATACTCTGGTGTGAAAGAGAGTCCCACCGAGAATGAAGACATACAGGGCAATGTGCCACCACACGTCGGCACGGTAATGATACTCACCGCCTATGCACAGCAGAAAGCAAGGGCGCTCCTAAGACGCGACTATACTACCGTACCATGGAGATCGCCAGGGGCAGACACCCCGCCGCCCTCGAGATGAGGGCGTACCTCGACACCCTGGTCGACACCAGGTTGGAGGCAGATGTCCTCTGGCTTAGCTGCCCATCAACCACGGAGAACAAGGGTGGGACGTCATACACGAACCCTAACCAGACGCGGCTCGCAGTCGAGCTCGCCATGCAACTGTTCAGAGAGGCGCCATTGGTGGAGGTCGAGCCAGGAAGGCGCTTAGCACCGGGGAAACTGTTTTCTGGAAGCGCCCGCCAACATCTCGATCCCGTTGCAGGCATTGGGGCGCCTTTGGCGCATCAAGCAAAAGAACAAGGTCCAATGGACCATCCTGACGACGAGGTTCTCCATTGACGCGACAGTCCAGGCGCGCAATGCCGAAAAGTACATCGCCACCCTGATGGCGGAGGGGACAATCCCCGATATGATCATGGGGGAGGCGAGGGCCACTGTGGCCTACGAGATCAGCCGGCAGCAACTCGGCCAGGTCTCCTCCCGCTATCCCCGCCTCCGGGTACCATGGAACCAAATGGACAACCCGGTCATTCACAACGAGGGACTATTCTACTCTGCGCTCGCAGTGTACTTGCTGGACAACCCGGAGAAGGGGGCACTGATCGGGAAGGAGAACATCCAGGAGATCGCGGCCCGTTAGAGAGTCAGGGTTCCGATCAATGTTGGGCACGTCACTCTCGAGCACGACGTGGTCCCGGAGGAGAGGGTAAAATACATGACCTGAGCCCCTGCCCCGTTGGACCAATCAAATGGACAAAAAGGTACTTTAGGATTCTGACGAGGATAGAGGAGATCAGGGTGGAGATCTTAACCAACTACCTCGACTAGATATTACTAGTAAGTAAACAGCGTTTTCTCCAAAATGTTCCATGGACTAGTGCCGGAGGTTGAAAAGATAAATGCATTGTTCCCGTTTTGAGTTGCGGCGTCAGCTGGTGGCTTTAAACAAACATCGCCACCACCAGCCGCCGAGAAAACTCCAGCCTACTTAAAAGATCTGGTTCCGGATGCAAGCTTCCGGGTTTCCTTTTCCTCAAATCCTTGTGCCATTCTCTTCCGTCTCCGATCAACGTCTCCGGTCAGCGTCGCTCTTGGCCTCAGGCCCTCGACAATACATCATCATCACACTGAATATGACGTCGATCCTCACTTGGGCTTTGAAACGTCGATGGCGCCACAACAAGCGCTTGGGACCCCCTCGTTCAGCCAGTGGGCAGTCGAAATTGGAGACGCTGCCGCTCGAACTGTTCCTCGAAGTGGCGGAATATCTATGCTCGGTGGATCGAGCCGCACTCGCCCTCGTCAGTAGAACGAGCCTCCACAGACTGGGCCGGGCGGCCTTGGAACTTCAAGGGGCTTCACGCTTCGACCTCCTCCGCCTTCTGGAGCGAGACGGCGTGAGTGAGGCAGATATTCTCTGCTCGGCATGTCAAGTCTTCCATCCGCCGCACCTATCCATCGTTTCTGTGTGGTATTTCGAGAATAGGCAGGGGATGCGGCCCTGCGGCGAGCATTACGACTTCTATCCTTGGCTCAGCACATTCAAGTATACGAGTCCAAATCTGCCGGCTCATCTGCACTTTAACAAGGTTGCCGCGGCAATGAGGAGCCATCGCCACGGCTGGACAGTGTACCCTGTCGACAACCTTTCGGCGAGCCATCGACTCCATGATCGGTCCGGATACCCGAAGCTCAACTGCCACACCAGCTGCAAGATCGTTGACGGGCGCCTGATTGTGAAATCAGAAAAGATGATACTGCCGTGTGAGAGCTGGGACGGCTTGCAAAACGCCATGCCTGCCGTTTTGCGATTCCTCAAAAACGAATGCTTGCTGCGAAACTGCTGTGGCCATGTCTGGTGGATCAAGTTCTACGCATACGTCTTCGACGAGTCAGACGCTGCATACCCTGGCCAGCGTTCGGTCCATCGCCGCATCTGGGCCGCTCATCCTCTGCGCCCCAGGGGACACGACAGACAGCTCTCTACCCTGGGCCGAGTGCATGGCTGTGGGTTTTGCTACACCGACTATGCTCTTGGTGTTACGGACTTACCTAGTGCACGTCGACGCGTCATCGTCTTGACTACGTGGAAAGATGTAGGCAACGGAGAGAGCCTCGACGATCCGAGATGGGAGTCGCATCTCTTCTGCCCGTCGCCAAAACCTAGGGTCCGGGAAAATTCCGATATCGGCCGTGTTTGCCAAGCATTTGAAAAGTTGAGGGGACGGAGCAAGGGGTTGTTCTACGCTGACGCTCCGCGCATCCATCCTGCCAGCATCAAGGATTTCGCGGCGTAGGTTCGTGTGGTAAATAGCGGGCTGATATACTACTTTCAATGAGAGGCTGGCGATGGATTAATAGAGACATGGAACTCGCCCAGTACGGCTCAACTGGTGTGACCTCGAGTGCAACCGGGTCCTGACCAACTTCACTTGGGCGCCCTGGCCAGGACGGTCCCCATCTTGGAGTAATCACCGTGCGCCGAGGCCACAAAGTCTTCAACCTGGAGGCGGGCCTTGGCCTGGAACACGCAGATGATGTCGGATCCTCCAAACAAAAAGGCCGAGATTTCGTCCCCCTTCTTGACCACGTCGCCCTTTCTGACCGTCAGCTTGACCGACGACACCATGGCCATGCCAATGGGAAGCACCGCCACCTTGCCCAGGACGGGGTTGTCGATGACGACGACGCCTCTCAGCTGCAGGAACTGATAACCGGGGTTGTCAGGGGCGTCTGGCCCGCAAATGATGCGGATGGGGCGGCAGTTGGCGTCGACCTCGAGATAGGCGGCTCCCTGCACGTTCTTGGCCTCGATGACGGTGCCTGAGACGGGCGCGTGCTGGCGGTGGTAGTTGAAGGAGTTGAGGAAGGCGTGCATCCACACGCCACCGCCAAACTCGAGCGCGTTGTCGCTCCCCTGCAGCAGCGAGCTGATGGTCCAGGGGAGGTTCTTGATGGTGACGGTGCCCTCGGATTCGACGCTGATGATGCTCGCCTTCTCCACAGAGTTGTCGTAGGCGCAGTCGGCCGGGTAGACAACGACCCTGTCGTCGTCGGGCGAGTCGATGGGCCTCGCGCCGGGCTTGAGGGGCCGGGCAAAGAACTCGTTGAAGGTCCGGAACCCGCGCGGCGGAACCAGGGCCTCTTCAAATCTGTACTTGGGAGACTTCTTGAACGTCTCGAGGGACTCTTCCGTCAGGGAGTTGGTCGTGTCCATGAAGAAGCCGATGAGCTGGGCATACACGACGATCCAGGACGAAAGCCACGTCAGCGGCTGGCCGACCTCGTCCGGGTGGATGGGCGTCTGGAGCTCCAGCAGCACTGGCTGGTGAAGGATGAAGTAGAACATGCAGAGGATTTCGTAAATCTCCTTGCCCTCAAAGTTCTCGTGCGGAATCCACTTGAGCAGATCGTTGGTAAAGATGAGAAACGAGTTGGCGTCTTTGATTTTCAGCTTGTCCATGAAATCGGGGATCTGCTTTCGCGCAGATTTCACCGCCTTCTCAAGGGCGCCCGGATGGAGTTTTTCAAGGTAGCCGACGAGGACGATGATGACGGGGTTGTAGATGACGGCGTCTACGTCGATGATTGGCACTGGAGCACGAGGTCGGGACGGGGGTGGCTGGAAGCCGATCTCGCGATCGGGGGCAGTGGGCAGACCAGACATCTTGACGGGTTCGGGAAGGTTGAAGTGTTTGCAGAAGATGTAGATGGAAGACGTGTAAACTGTTGGTTCAAGTTTGGGGAGAGGAGAAGATGACTGCTGTTGAGACGGGGGAGGTCCAGGGTGATTTATCGTGTAGGCACCGACATGTGATTCGGAAAGGCCTCGAGCAGCGCTGCCATGTTCGAAGCGTAGTTTGCTTGTGCTTTCGATGCCGGCTCGTATTTGTTGCCGAGTGTTCCCGACAGTCAATCACGTCGAGGGGGCGTTGCACAGCATTGCTGGCCGAGTGCGCTCCCATCTCGCCGTGCCCCGGAGCGGGCACCAATGCGAAGCGCAGGCAGAGCAACCAAAGCCAGATTCCAGCCTTTGCCCTTATAGTGAATTGAACTGTCGGAGGTCGGTAATGGCCCTGGTTTGTGACTGCTCGTGAGGCAGCCGTCCGTGGTAGCAACCGCATCCTCGTTCTCGGAGTTGACTTTCCGGACGAGCTGGCGTCTTGGCCGACGAGATGGAGGGGCGGACAGTCGTATATGAGGAATCGCAGGATCATGGACTGTGCCTATTCGTGCCGAGCTCCCGTTGTACTGATGGCCCGGCCGAGGGGGACGGTTTGTCTGGTTTGGGTGAGACAGCAAACGCTGTCTTCTTCCTCCTCCCTCTTGGTTGGGAGCGGTGCTAGGGTGCCAGGTGCAGCAGGGCGTCTTGTCGTCTGGGTCCTCGAGCCTTTTCTGCTCGACAGGGATGGAATTGTGGGTGAGGCGGTTCGCTCGTCAATGGCTTGCCGAAGGTTGGCAAGGCTCTGCGCCGTGTGAGTGATGCGTGATTCTTTCAGAACACACTGTACGCTTACAACGGACTTCGTACGGAGCACTTTGTCCGCCTCACACGTGGGGACGGACGGCAAGTGGGTCGCAAACGGAGCCGGCCCGGGATCCTGCATGCCAAGTGCTCCAAGCTTCTCGGCGGAAAGGTTGCGGAGAAGCGTGAGTGGGTGGAGAGCAACGCGTACTTGCCGTTGAATATCAGTGTGGCTCTCCCTACATATCAAGATATCAGCCAACGATGCCCCAGTCACTCTGCCATACTCGCACTCACCGTCCCTTTGATGATTGTGTACATACTGCACAGCCAGTCCCTGTATTGCAGGACAGTGTGTCTTTCGCACACTCTCCTCCGCCTATTTTCTTGCCACCCCCCACCGTCCAGCTCAGGTGTTTGTGGCCTATGACGTTGGCTAATCCTCTGGAGTCCTAGTAGAGGACGTCCTTTCGCTCATAGAGCCCCCCCCCCCTGGAGTATGATTCAACCGCTAAGCGGCTCGGTCCGTCGCACGTCTGTTTGTCGAGCACGGCCCCTCCAAGTTCAGCAAGACTGGCGCCTCCAATATCGGAAAGGATGAGGGCAGGGGCGCCATCATACTCAGCCCGGCCGTAGGTTATGGGAATGACGTGGCCTCGCAAGCATTGCAGTTTCTCGTACGTTGCTCCCCGCACGTGATTGGTCCGGGGCCTGTAACGACAGCCCTGACTGTTTCCAGCGCAGGGTGTTTTCTCTCCGAGGACCTGGCGGACGACTGCCTGATGGTCGATGGTTGGGTCCAATGGATGGGCATTTCGGCCTGTCCGGAAACCCGTCAGCCTACCTCGGTACGTACATGGACTTGTCCTAGGCCCTCTCCGCAACATCCGGACGTTTCAGTGCTTATCAATCGTGGACAAGCGGGTAGCAAATCACGTCGTTTTACGTGTCTGTGTACGGACTTCGCCCTCCATCGCCTTGGCATCTTCCCTCGTCAGCATCACCTGACATTGGGTTACGGCAGGTGAGTTTCAGACGCATGTGCATGCAAGGGAGCCATGCTCTCGCCACCTAGACCTTGGGTCGACACTGGGAGAAGGACGAGTGCCGCGACCCTGACTGGGCCACTGCTGGCATCAATCCAACGTTTCAAACTTACCTTGGTGGCCAAGCAGAGGCTCGACGGCGGTCTTCCATCAAGCAGCTAGGGCCAACGTTTTGTGAGGCCATCAAGCAGCTCGGAAATGAGCTCATCGTTCACCTGGATGGATTCGCCGTATAACGTACGGGACTTTAAAGACTGGGTACACGAGGCCCAGCGCATGAGCAACAGTTACACCGGCGCAGCTGTGAATATCGTGCTCCATCCATTTCCGAGGGACGTCGGTCGGATGGCTTTCTCAACCAACATGGTGTTCTGGCGACAAGCTGGTTGCGTCGTGCGAATACCAGTGGCATGGTTGAACATGATTTTCTCCCCGGACATCTAAATATGGATACGACTTGAGCCATCCAACACTCATGTCTTGCTTGTCAGCTCGCGTGCGCGTCATGGACTTGACCTGCAAGTTGCGGCTCCAGCCGTTGGATGCCCAAGCCACCACCCAATAGCTGACTGCCCGCCCCGCCCCCTTACCTCAGACGGCCCCTGACGGCGCAGCAGGTACCGAGCATCCACGACTCGTGTCGTTTCGTCATTCTGACCAGCCCGGCTCTCGTCGACGCTCTCCTTCCAATTCGGGCCGCCTGCTGTGTACTGTACAGTATGTAGTTGTACTCTGTACATTGTGCACTTATTACATACACAGTAGTACAGATACATGTACACGTCAACGGCCTCCAGTGCATGCAAGCATGCCCAATAATGCTGTCCACGAGTGCGTTCGCTGTGGGCTACAACGCACCTGTATCTGTAGTCGCAAAAGCTTAACCCGTTGATCGTCTGTTAGCGCCTCCGCAACATGTTCAGGCTTAAATGGCGGCCCACCCAAGCTCCTCCGCAAGTCCGCTTCGGGCCCGTTGCCTGGCGGCAGGTGGTACGAATGCCTACAGCCATCTCCGCCTGCCTCGGACACCTCCTAGCTCCTAGCCAGTCACGGTACCTCGGGCCCTGGAATGGCGCTCGCCCCGGATTTACCTGTCCATCCGCCCCATTTCCTCCTCATCCGCAACGCCAGCTTGTTGTTACTCATGCTCCTCTTCCCATCGCTATTTTTGACCCTGTCCACTCCTCGTCAAGGTGCCTGGAGCCACCTCGCCGTCGTCCTTGTCCTCTCGCCGTCTTCAAACAACGAGACATGGGATCGGCTCAGCGCTGCCATCGTCACCCCGGAGCCCCGAGGCTCCCTCAAACTTGATCGTCCAGTCCCAGCGATCCGAGCTTCACTTCGCCGCTTCAATCAACCCGTTGCCGCAGCCCATTGTCCATAGCCCCTTCACATTGGCCCGTGTCCGGCGCATCCGCCGCCCCGCTACCGAAGACCCCCAACACCATGGACGGCGCCCTGTCCCATCGCCAAGTGTCGCGAGCCGGAGGGCTGAGCCGTCTGGACCCCGACCCCATGGAATCGTCTCCTCTGTTAGAGGCCGAAGTGCCGGGACGAGACGACAACGGGGCCTCTGACAGCAGTCCCAAGAACCGCTGGAGTGGCTTCGACGACTTCGAGGGTCTGCCCTGGTGGCAAACCCCTTCTGTACGCCGTCGCCCTGTCCAAGGCCGAATGCCGTGTTCCGATGTCTAATTGCAATGCAGGTCTTCTGGCTCCTTGCCCCATTCGTCCTCTTCACACTGGCCTTTGGAGGCGTCATAGTCCCCAAGCTCAACCTGTAAGTGCATCGACCCTTCGCCTGCCTGATTTGACTGCTGACCGCCGTCACACAGCATCCTCGATCTGGTTTGCCAGCGCTACTTTGCAGACAAGGCCCTCGTCGACCCCAACCATCCCATCATCCTCGGCAGCGACAATCCACAATGTAGGATCCCAGAGGTGCAGAAGGATGTCGCAACCTTTATGCTCGTCCTCAACTTTGTCACTGGCGGCTTGAGCGCCTTTGTCGCTCCCAAGTTCGGCCACATGTCCGACAGGTACGGACGGCGGCGGCTGTTGGCGCTTGCCTCGTGCGGCGGCTTGCTGGCCGAGCTCATCACCATTCTGGCCGCCAAGTTTCCCCAGACTGTCGACTACCGCTGGCTCATCTTGGGCGCCGTCTTTGATGGCATGACGGGGTCCTTTACCGCCGGAAGCATCCTCAGCCAGTCGTACACGAGCGACTGTACCCCCCCGTCCAAGCGCGCCGTCTCGATTGGCTACATCCAGGCATGTCTCTTTGTCGGTCTGGCCTTTGGTCCTCTGCTGGCCGGCTACTTCGTCAAGTGGACCGGCAGCCTCATCTCCATCTTCTACGTCACCCTCGGCTGCCATGTCTTCTTCGTGCTCTTTGTGGGCTTTGTTATACCCGAGTCCGTGTCCAAGAAGAAGCAGCTCGCGGCTCGCGAGAAGTGGCAAAAGGAAAAGGAGGCTCGTGTCCTGCACATGGGCTCGTGGATGTCCACCATGCTCAACTCGAACCCGCTGGCGCCCCTCCAGATCCTCTGGCCTACCGGCCCGGGAACCTCGACGCGCCTCCGCCTCAATCTTGTGGCGCTTGCCATTGCCGATGCCATCATCCTCGGAGCCGCCTTTGCCGTTGGCCCCGTACTCATGCTGTACGCCGAGTACATGTTCAAGTGGGGAAATCTGGAGACTTCTCGCTTCATCTCGGCCCTGTCCATGGTCCGAGTCGTGGTCCTCATGGGCATCTTTCCCCTCGTCAACTACATTGGACGCATCCGCCCCGCAGCCCGTCGGCGTAAGATGCTGGGCATCGTTCCGATGGAGAGGAACTCGGGAGCAGACCGGCTGGATATTTGGATCCTCCGATTTGCCCTGTTTTGGGAGGTTGTGGGATGTTTGGGATATGCGCTTTCGTGGAACGAGATGCTCTTTGTCAGCTGCGGCATGATCACTGCCCTCGGCGGGCTCGGGAGTGCCACGACCCAGGCGGTCGTTACGAAGCACGTTCCCGCGGAGCGGGTTGGCCAGATCTTGGGTGCCATTGGCATGCTGCACGCACTGAGCAGGGTTGTCGGGCCGGTCGTGTTCAACGGCATCTACGCTGCAACCGTGGGGACATTTCCGCAGGCGGTGTTTCTTGCGCTTTGCGGTCTGTTTGTCGTTGCCTTCATTTGCAGCTTCGCCATCAAGCCACACAGTAAGTGCGAACATGGCGCAAGATGGTGGCGAGTATACTGACCTAGATCGTCGCAGTTCACTGGGAAGAAGTCTCGGACGAGGCCGAGGAACCGCTCAATCCAGCGCGGCGAATCGTTGGCACTACCGCCATTACGCTCTCGGTTGATGAGGACCAAGTCCGGATTCAATGAGGGTCTAGGCTCTATCGAATGATTCCTGAGGCATGATGGTTTTTCTTTGTATTTTCCGACTGTCCGTTTCTGGGCGCCAAGCATGGAGACTGCGGAATTTGATGCAGGTGAAGCCTTGGAGTGTCGTGATGGTGTGTCATAGAATTTGGGTCCAAAGACCAGGAAGGCTTTGCTGGATGTCTTATGGATTTGTAGGCAGTGACCTCTTCTTTGTATATGGGTTTCTTAGACAATCATGGACGCGCTGACGACGACAACATGTCATTGTCCAGTAGCTGAGATGGTGGGATTGGAGGGAGTGAAAGATGATCAGCCCACTGAAGCTCCACCCGGGCGCCGAGGGACGTCAGCGGCAAAAATGCAATCCGACCCAACACCCGACGTCCATAAACTCCCTCTGGCCGTGGCGTGGAAACATCTCCCCCGAGAGGCACGAGTGACAGGGGGCCATCGACTACCCATTTCTTCTAGCGACTCGGTCGTTTCACGCGCATGGTAGCATGCTCACCGCGCGGCTGCTGCTGGGACGAGCCAGGCCCCTTGCGACGCGTCAGTCTTCCGCCTTTGGCAGGGCCACGATGACGACGGACGCGCCCATCAGGTTTGGGCCCTTTGAGGTGACCAAGCAGGTGAGCTGGCCCTTTGATTAGCCCAGCCCCATTGACTACCTCGCGCCGCCCTCGTGGCAGGACGCGGGAGCCATGTACGGCCAAGCAAGCTGACGAGCTGACTACCCCGGGCCACACACAGGTCTTCCTCACCACGCGCCATTCCTTTGCCCTCGTCAATATCAAGCCCCTCACCCCGGGCCACGTGCTCGTGTGCCCGCGCGCAGCCCACGAGCGCCTCACGGACCTGTCCCCCGACGAAACGGCCGACCTCTTCGCGACGGTGCAGCTCACGCAGCGCCTGCTGGCGCGCACCTACCTCGGCGGCGGCGGCGCCACGGGCAAGGACGCGGCATCCTCGGCGTCGGGCGTGGTGGCGCGCCCGGGCGGCAGCTTCACCGTGGCGGTGCAGGACGGTCCCGAGGCCGGGCAGACGGTGCCGCACGTGCACGTGCACGTCATGCCGCGGACTCGGGACGACATGGGCGAGGGCCGCCCCAGCGACGACGTCTACGTGCGGCTGGCGGGCGAGGCGGGCAATGTCGGCGGCGCGCTGTGGGACCGGCAACGGCGGCCGGTGCCGGGGGGCGACATGCCGAGGATCGAGGACGACGACAGGGCGGCGAGGACGGCGGCGCAGATGAGCGACGAGGCCGAGCGCTATCGAGCCACCTTGCGGGACATGGGCGTGGAGCAGTCATGGACCTGACGAAGCTGAGCTGCAAGATGGCCTACAGTTATCTACGGGCGCTGTACGGATACTGTGCATCCTGGGGTCTGGGCTCTCTCCATGCGTCTGTCTCATGCCGGCGGCCGCAGATGCCACGGCTGGGGGCCCCAAACCGGCTCGGGTTCCTCTCGGGAATGCCACCCGAACGCTGCCGGTGCCAACAGGCGCCAGAGGCCAATGGATAGCGAATCACTCGTCGACACATCCGATAGTGGCGACGTAACCACGACGGGTAAGGAGTATGTATGTACTGCAGTCCAACGATGCAAGCCAGGGGCGACGGTGAGGAGCGCCAGGGGGGGCATTACATTGGAGAAAAGGCATTCGCAGGGAGTCGAGAGTCCCACGACTGGCCGGCCAAGCCGTGCCCGGAGCGAGTCGCCGTGCAGGACGGGCGGGCGCAGAAGCGGCGCAAGGTGCCCTACGCACGTCGCACATGAAGAGGCGCCCAGTGACGGCTCGCATGGCTTACACTGCTGTACAGAGTAGGTCTTGGATACGTATGTATGTATGTATGCACATGGTGCATGCAGGAAGCCGGAGGCTTAATGTCTCGACTTTGGATTGCGCAAACACACGCACTGGGACCAGCCCAGCCAGCCGCATCGTCTGCGAGGCGATGGGGCGGGGGGTCCTCGGGGAGGAAGGCCTGACGTGCCTTTTTGCGCCGCATGAAACCTGTCGAGGCCCGGCGGCCATGATGGGGCGCTGGCTGCGTTTCATCACCGAGGGGATCGTCAGTCCGGGCTGGAGCAGGCTGGCCGGACCCGGTTAGGTGTTCGGGGAGCCACCCTGCCTGGCGCGGGAAAGAGTCGGTGAGAGAGGCGGGGGGGGGAGAAGAGAGCAGCGAGGTTGTGGTACCGCCTGGCTGTCCGGAGAGCCTGCCAAGAGACGGCCCCCCCGAGCGAGCCGCACTGACGATGCTCGTCTGAAGAAGCAGCTCTGTCTGGACTCTGAGGGAATGGACAGGTCAAGGCGAGGCTGAGGGCGGGACCGGTCGAGAGTCAGGGGGGGTGCGGTTGAGAAAAGACGCCCACCCAGTGCGATGGACGCCGTGCGCGGGAACGCGGGAGCTAGTGCATGCTCGCCACCCCCCTCGGCCTGTTGGGGTGGCATGGATCATGGCATGGCATGGATCATGGCATGGATCATGGCATGGATCATGACATGGATCATGAGTGGTCCTTGAAAACCCCAAGTCCTCAACTGCCCCAGAGCTACGTTATCTTTCCTGCTACCATTCGCAGACACCCACCACAGCACCGCGCGCCCAAGAGTCGGCGGTAGAACCGGCCTGCCATGTCCGGACGAGTCGCATCGCATACAGTGAAACGGGTTCCGGCTGCTGCTCGCTGCGCTGCAGGTCCCGCGAGCTGGCCTGCACAGACTGCATGTCGCGGGTGCGGGACGTGGCTGGAGACGCGACGCCGTGTTGCATCAAAACATACAACACAGTCGCATACGAGCCCCTCGGTCCAGCGTCCTTGGTAGCGAGTCCCGTCTCGCAACGCCGACGTGTGCGTAGCAGGTTGGGTGTGGCGACGCTGCCGGCGCGCTAATGTCGTCGGTCGAAAATGGCTTGTCGATGCTGCTCTGGGGCAGACGACGACGTGTGGTGTGCAACAGGCCGCCGATCTGGCCCGGTGGCACGGTGCCATCTCCGTCCGCCCACCACCTCCTCCCGACAACCAACACGCAGCACACGGCATCTGCAGGCGGCACCAACGTCTGGCGCTGTGACGACGGCAACCTGTCCGGGGGGCCATGTTTGACGCCCCCCCTCACCTCACCTCACACTGATGATGATCAAGGCGCTGGATCGCCGAGGCGAGGGCCTCGAGTAGGCAGTGTGTGTCGTGATGCACGTGCAGTAGCGTTGTCCAAGTGTCCAGTCGCTGGCTGACGTTGTCGTCTGACCTCGGACGGGCGTGTGTGGAACGTGGAAACGGCGAGGCAAGGGGAGGGGGAGAGAGGCCGACGTATCGAAGATAAGCATTCGGCGTGGAGCCCATGTATGCATCTAGGCGTGCGCGTCTCTTGGCTTCTCCACCGTCATGTATGCATGAATACCGTCTTTATGCAAGTGGGGGGCGTACAGTGCAATGCACGGTGGAATGCGGTTGTGTCCCACCACAGGCTCAGGGTTCGCCTCTAGGGCAGGAGACAAACAGTATGTATGTACATGGGCAGAATATTGATTTTAATATATAAAACAGAGCTTTTACCAAAGTAACCACCATCAAAGCATGCATGGCATCATCCGAACTATATACAAGTTGGAAAGCAATTTAAATAAAAGGGCGTCTGGATGTAGCGGCAGTAATGCTTGCCCAATTAGGCGAGAGATGCCCCCTACATACATTCAACGGCCAACTACGGAACTGAATTAAGTCGTCTGCGGCCTCGACCCATCATCTTCGACACATCCTCCAAATCATTAGCCCATTAACCCCTCCGTCGTCGAAGCACCCGCCCTCATGACGTCATGGTCTCCTTACAGGACCCCCCTCAGCACAAACAAGTATCGCGAAGCCGCCACCACGGCCCCAAGACTACACGCCAGAGCCATTCGGGACCACGGCCTCGTCAGCTCGGTCGCGGCTGCCGTGATGGGGGGAGACGGCGCCGGCGAAGTGCCCAAGACCTGTGCCGGCATAGTCAGTGCCTGCGCGAGCGGTGCTATTGGACTACCATTACGAAGACGCCACTCACCGAGTTGATTGTGTGAACGACGCCGTTGGTCACGATTGCGTCGCCTGCCAGGATCTGTGCGCCGTTGACCCGCACAATGCCGTTGGCCACCGATACCGTCACCCGTCCTCCGGCAAGGGTCGAGTAGACGTCGCCGTCCTGGAGCAGCGGCGTGTATGCCGGGAAGTCGACCAGGACGTGCCGCCTCAGTAGCTCTCTGAGCCGGTCGTCTGGCAGGTTGGTGCCAACGCCCGCAAAGGCGCTGTCGTCGGGGGCCAGGACGGTGATGCTGGCCCTGTTGTCAATCTCGGCGAGGAGGCCGGCCTGTTGGGCGAGGGCCAGAAAGGTGTCGGCGCCGAGGAACGGGAGGGTTTGGGAGACGTTTCGCGGCAATGTGAGGACGCTGGTTATCACGCGTCAGCACCGTCGGCAGCGGTGGGACGGGGAAGAGTCACCCGTCAATGGGGCGGATGAAGCCGTTGTCAAAGGGAATGTCGGCACCCGTGACCTTGACACTGGCCCCGAGACCCGACAAGACGAGCGGCAGCGACGGCAGAGCCACGCCCTTTTCGACAATGTTCTGGTTCCGCCCCGGGCCGAGGTTCACAAACTCCGAGTTGCTCAGCATGGTGACGAGGACGGAGCCGGGCGAGACGGGCACGTCCCTGGCCACCTTTGTGCTGTTCTTGGGGGGCTGGGGGGGCCGGAGACGGTAAGGCGTGGTGGAGTTTACGGCATGGATCGCGAGAGTCGCCTGTTTGATATCGTCTGGGGTGGCTCGGCGGACAAGGGCCGCAGGGCCCTTGGCAGCAGTCAGCGCAGCGTTGGTCGGCGCGTAGAGGAGGAGGCCGGGTCCGGCGCTGAGAATGGCGTGTCCCTGCAGCTCCTGCGCGAAGCTGGTGAAGCCATTGTCCTCGAGCGTGCCCAGCAGCGACTCGGCAAGCGTCGAGGCGGCGCCGAGGGCCAGGATGGGGAACGAGTGACGCCCGAGCATGGCGGCGGGTATATACGGTCAAAGGTTCAGATGGTGGTGTAAGTGTGTATGTGTGTAAGTCGGTGTGTTTGTCTCTCTCGCTCCAGCCATATATATATATATATATATATACTATATTATATACGCGTGTGTGTGCGTCTCTCCACGTGTTCTGCGTCATGACCCAGCCCTGTACGAATACTCGAGTCACGCCGTCGCCCATGATGCTCGGGCCGCGCTCACCGGCCCGAGGCGCCCAAATGTCGGCAATTGCAACAAAGGGCCTCGACAACTGCATGGCGTCCAATAGCGGGGCATGACGGAGTGTCACCGACCTTAGCGGGGCCGCAGCCTTACAAAAGCACTCAAGGCCGGCTCCTTTGGACGAAGCTGATTCGACGCCATGGGTGAGGCTGAGCGACGATGCATCGTCTTGGGCAAGCGCGCCCGGAGCTGAGCAAAACTGCAGTTTTGCTGCCCGGTGCTGATTCGTTTCCCCTCGTTGCTTCCCCGCCTACGTGATATTGCCGTGGCCTTCATTCGCGCACTCGACAGCCACGTCGCCGTCTAGCGAGAGCAAGGCAACTCAAGTCGGGCGCGGCCCTGCGGCGCAGTTCCGACCCAACTCGAGCCCTCCATTCACGCACCGGCTCTGCAGTCTCGGGGTCGAGGAGCTGTCCGGATGACTTGACGAGTCACAAGAGCCAACAAGACTATTGGCCGTCGATGTTTCTCGAATATAGATGCCTATTTCGCAACGTCCTCTCGTTGCCTCGGCTATCCTCGGAGCTGCCCCCGTTGCATCAACACCAAAGCCCTTTGATTTAACCACGCCAAGGCGAGGCATCAGACCCCAGGCCATCACGGCACAGATACCAGGCCGTCTCTGCCAAGTTGACGGAACAAGCTGCTGCCTTGCCGGCGGATTTCAAACGACTCAGCATGGCCGACATCTATACCCCAATCTCGGACGCGGCCTATCTCCTCAGCACCCCCTTTTACATGCCGAGCAGCACAAGGGACAGATGGGCCGTGTCCTTTTCCGGCAACGACACGGTGCTCGTGGCGGCAGCTCTCTCCGTTGCCGTCACCTTTTCGTTTCTCTATCTCTGGAACCTCATCAGTTTCCTGGGCATGTTCTTCCATGGAGATACGAAGAGACGGCGCAGATATGTCGCCCTGGTCACCCTCTGGAACTCCAACGACCCCTGGTTTGCCTTCAAGGAGTTTCTGCATTACACCGTTCGCGCCGCTCCCAATACCAAGGACGATTCCAATTCTGGCTCCGCTCCCAAACTTGGCAACTCTTCCAATACCAACAACGCTCCTGATGGCAGCAACCCTCCCACTCCCAGCCAAGGTCTCGAGTCCAGCCATGATGCCAAGCCCAACCAAGGTCCCGAGTCCGGCCATGATGCCAAGCCCAGCCCAGATGCCAAGCCCAGCCAAGACGCCAAGCGCGGCAAAAAGTTCACTAACGAAGACTGGAGCGACTTTCGCTACGGCTTGACCCTCTGCATCATATCCCTTGCCGTCTTTGCGGGCAGCATAACCATGGGCATCGTCGCCCCCTCGCTCGTGCAGATTGGAAACGTCGCCCCGGTGCGGCAGAGCAGCGTCTTCTATCCAAGCATCCCAAACGACCCGGTCCAGCAGCTCCAGGACTTTGGGCTCCGGGCCCCTTCCGTCATGCGCTCCCTCGGCAGCGTGGAGGCGGCCGAGGTCACGTTGCGCCGACGCGTCAGCATCAAACAGGACCAAAGCTACGCCGCCAGGGCAGACAACGATCGCGTCATCAGCTTGAGCTACAACTACTCCCTCTCCGGGGTGGATCTGGGCCTCCAGAATGGCTTCGAACTCGCCTTGGCCGTCAACGGCTACTGCCAGACCGAGTACGGGTGGTCGGTCGACCCGCCAGAGGACCTGCGAGATCTGGAGGACCGCTACCATCTCTGGGGCAACAAGAGTGAGAGCTTCTCGGTCAATGTCAACCAGTACGACATCCAAAATGCCCCGTCGGCAAGTTTCAGGCTGCACCCAAACATCGTGCAGCAGCTGTTCCGAGACTCCAACATGTCCTTTGCCGTCATTGTCAGTTCCGCTCGCCGCACAAGCATCACCCAGGGCGGCGACCCTTGGTACGCGACGGAAGCCCGGAACACGACGGATGCCCGATACGGGGCCGAATTCTGGATGAAGCGCAGGAGACCGGCCCTCTCCTGCTGGGAGCAGGACATATGGAGCTACGGGTCGCGCAGCGTTGACTCGGTCTTTGACCTGAAGTCGATAGCCGGCATCAAGATCCCGCTGGTCCTGCTCGAGGTGCTGCAGACCACCTTTGGCGGCGGCCCCATGATTGTCAGGCTGGGCAATGCCAGCGGCGACTCGGCCCTCCGGTCCCGGACCACGAGCCCCAACGGCGTCATCAACGCGCAGGCATCTAGCATGTACGGCGACATGGAGCGGCTCATCCTGGCGAGCTTCGTGGCAACCCGGAGCATGTTTACCGACGCCACCATGTTCGGGCAGCCCAAGGACTACGACAATCTCATGACGGGCCCGGACAAGCAGCCGAGGGACGGCGCCGGCAACTTTGTCATTTCAAGCCCGGACATCCAGACCTTTTCTCTGACGGGCATCGTCACGCTCGCCACCATTCTGCTGGCTCTGGTCATTGCGAATACACTGGCCTGGCTCGTGACTCGCTTCCATGCCGAGAGAGGGGTCGAAGGGGCCGGGGTGAGCACATGGACGCTGCTCCACGTGCTCAAGGCGGTGCACATTTTCCGTTGCATGTACGAAGACGACAGAGGAAAAGAGGTGGCGGGGAGCAAATGGGGTTGTACCAGGAGCGTCCCCGAGGACAACGATAAAGTCGTCTTCCAGCTGGCACGGCCGCACGTGAGCCACGTGAGCCACTGCAAGGGCCACATTGAGAAAAGGGCCACGGGTGATGTCAACGACGGCCGTGCTGGAGGCGAGCCGTTGTTCGTCCGACTGAAGAAATGGATTAAAAACAACACGAACAGGCGTGGCGCTAAGACAGCAGAGCCTCGAGCCACACTGCCAGGGCCACATTGACAAGAGCGCCAGGGCTGGTGTCATGCTCGAGGCGAGCCGGTGCAGAACCAGTGGTTCGTCCGACTGAAAAGTTGGATTAAAACAAACTGGCGTGGCGCTTAACACGCCCATCTCTGAACTTGTCTGATCG
>JAPEBW010000924.1:0-34942 GCA_027405785.1 Ophiocordyceps robertsii
CTAGTAGTAACTAATACGATCCTTAACGGACTTAGCTTTATAGGCCTATACTTTAGCAACGAGATTATAATAATTAAGAGTTTCCGCTTAGCTATAAACTACGCTAAGTTCTACTTATAGGCCCGCGAAGAGTCTAAACGCAACTTAACTTTAACTTAAGCAATAAAGTTCTTAGGCTTCGATATCCGCCTTATCGGCCGTATTAACTACGCGCTTTATATTCTCGCCCTTAAGGCCCCCTCCGTATAGAGGTTTTTCGAGACTATTAAGCACGTTTAAAACCTTAAGAGCAAGGAGTTAAGCACTAAAGCTATTAAGGACCTTATTACTTACTTTTAAGCGGGAATATAAACGTTTAATACCTTAGTACTTACTATACCTATTAATATTAGCGGGATAGCGTACCCTTACCTTAATACCTTCCCGGTAGCTAGACGCGTATTAGTTAGCGGAAAGGCGTAGGTAGTAGCGCCGCGTAAAAAGGATAATAAGTCGGAAAGCCCGGCAATAAAGAGCGGGGGATAACTATAATAGCGGCAGTAAGTAAGATATAATATCTCGCCTATAGGCGGCCTATAAAGCTAGTAGGTAAAACGGGAGACTTAGCGGAGGATTAAAAAACGGCGTAAGAAGGGTAAGTAGGATAATAATATAAGATAAGGCCCGAATAAAGCTAGTCTTTTATAATATATCCCGCCGGGGAACTTAAGCATACCTTAGCGCGGAGACTCCTTACTGCTTAGTAAGGGCCTAAATACACGCCTTAAAGGAGAGTCGGAAAAACGTTACTATAAGTTTTAGCTAAACGCGCTAATTACCTTAATAAGGATAAAGCTATACGATTAAATATAAGGTAAGGATCTATAATAAAGCCGCCTACTAACTATCTTAAGCTACTTAGTTATTATTAGCCGAATAAGCTAATAAAACTATTAAAAGGATAAGGACGGCGTATTATTAATATAGCGTAAAATCGCTACTATAAAGCTATTACTTAACACCCCCTTTACTTTATCCTTACTTTAAACTAATAAGGACGTTAGCTTTTCTTTCTTACTTAAGGGAGTTATTATAGAATCTAGACGGCTATGCTTAAACTCCTTACTCTACTCTTAAGGAAGCCTTATAGAACCCCGCGACGGGAACGCCCGGAGCACGTACTACGAAGGCTCGCTTAAAGAGATACGACGAATATTACCGGTTAGACCCCGCTAAGGTTTCTAAGATATAACTACGGATAGTTAAGAGCCTACCCGACTATAGTTTATAATATATCTAACTATAAGAGATACCGTAAAAACTATTAAGCGGATTCCGCCGATATCTTTAAGGGATTTTTAAGGATTTCCGCGGGATATCTTAACTATAGTTCGACCTATTTTTAACTATAGAAGCACCTTAAAAGATATAGGACAAACCTTACCGCGATTTTTAAGGGATATTTAAGGATATTTAAGGGATTTCCTTAACTATAGTCTATAGTGTTTTTAACTAAGCTTATACTTAGTTTATTAAGCGATTTTATAAGGATATTTATAGTTTACTTTACGTACTATAGATAGTATAGTTAAAGATCCTTAAAATTAGCTTAAAAAACTAAGTATAAAGTAGCTAGCTATACCTTTAAGAAATAGATAAGCTTTTTATTATTTCTAAACCCCTATATACGTTTATATATAGTAATTAGTCTATTATACCGGCTTAACCGGCGGTAATTAGTCTATAGTACCGGCCTTAACTAGCGGTAATTAGTCTGTAGTACTAGCCCCGACTAGTAGTAATTAGTTTACGCCCTATCCCCTTATCCTTATGCTATAAGACGTAGTAAAAGCTATATAACTAAATATAAGGTAAAGATTTATAATAAAGCCGCTTACTAACTATCTTAAGCTACTTAGTTATTATCGGCTAAATAAGTTAATAAAACTATTAAAAGGATAAGGACGGCGTACTATTAATACGGCGTAAAATCGCTACTATAAAGCTATTACTTAGCACCTCCTTTACTTTATCCTTACTTTAAACCGATAAGGATATTAGCTTTTCTTTCTTACTTAAAGGAGTTATTACGGAATTTAAACGGCTATGCTTAAACTCCTTACTTTACTCTTAAGGAAGCCTTATAAAACCCCGTAATAAGAACGCTTAAAGCACGCACTATAAAAGCTCGCTTAAGGAGATACGATAAATATTACTAGTTAAACCCCGCTAAGGTTTCCGGGATATAACTATAGATTATTAAGAGCTTACTTAACTATAGTTTATAATATATTTAACTATAAGAGATACTATAAAAACTATTAAGCGGATTCCGCTAATATCTTTAAGGGATTTTTAAGGATTTCCGCGGGATATCCTAACTATAGTTCGACCTATTTCTAACTATAAAAGCACCTCGGAAGATATAGGATAAACCTTACCGCGATTTTTAAGGGATATCTAAGGATATTTAAAGGATTTCCCCGATTATAGTCTATAGTGTTTTTAACCGGGCTTATATTTAGTTTATTAAGCGATTTTATAAGGATATCTATAGTTTACTCTATATACTATAAATAGTATAGTTAAAGATCCTTAAAATTAGCTTAAAGAACTAAGTATAAAGTAGCTAGCTATGCCCTTAAGAAATAGATAAGCTTTTTACTATTTTTAAACCCCTATATACGTTTACGTATAGTAATTAGTTTATTATACCGGCCCGACCGGCGGTAATTAGTCCGTAGTACCGGCCCTAACTAGCGGTAATTAGTCCGTAGTACTGGCCTTAACTAGCAGTAATTAGTCCGCGCCTTATCCCTTTATCCTTATACTATAAAGCATAGCACTTCCGCTCCTTTTACTTTATAAAGTAGCTTAAAGCTATTAGCTATTATAAAGAGCTATTAGCTATTATAAAAAGCTACTTAGTCCGCGGCCTTATAAGCATAAGACTTATATTATAATAAGTAAGGCCGCGTAATAGTAAGTTTAATAGCCTTACTTACTACTACCGCCTGCTTTTAATTAGCTAGCTACTTATTAAAAGGCTTATTTATTTATTAAGCGGCTATTATATCCGCCCTTAATAGCCCGACGGCGTATTAAGCGGCCTATCCGCTATTATAATATTCCGCGCCTTAAGTTAAAGGCCGTAAGGTATAAATACCCCGTCCCTCCGCCTTTAACCTTTTTTTCCTTCCTTTTCCCTTTAAACTAATAATATTAATAGTAATAATAATAATAGCGGTAGTAATAGTAATAGCAAGGATAATACTATAAGTATCGCCTTTTTATATATAAAGTAAATATCTTTAAGCTAATATTTATAAAAATAATATATTATTTATATTATTAATACTTATATTAAAACTTTTTAATAACCTTAAGCCTTAAAAGTACCGTACTTATACCGCTACCGCCGCTTATATTACCGCCGCCTCCTTAATTATACTTAAGCTAATAACGCTTTTATTAGTAACTATACTATCGCTAGCCTTTATAACCTCGCCTTTTAATAGCTCTTTTACTACCTTTAAAACTATTAAGTTAAGTATTATAAGTCCGCTTTTTTTAATACGCTATCTTTATACTAACCTTATAACTTAGTATAAGCAATAAGTATTACTTAGCGCCACTTATAATAAGTCTTATATATATTACTTATTAAGCTGCTATATTAATTATAAGTAAGTAAGTCGCTTTAATAGTAGTTACTTTACTTATACTTATATTAACCGCGCTTATAAAGCGGCTTTAGCTATTCTTATTACTATTAAGTTAGCTTAAAAGGCCGATTTTAATAATAAAGTAGTTAAAATATAATTAAAAACCGCCGCCGCTACTTATTATTATATATATTTACTTAAGTAAATAAGCTATATACTTAAATAAGTCCCCTTTTTCCTTTTTCCTCCTTACTATACTTATTATAGCAATTAGCGCTAACTATTTTTATTAAAAATACTACTTTTATAGTACTATTAGCGGTGCTTTTATTTATCTTTTTTGCCGCCCTTACTTTCGCTGCCCGCACTACTTATTATAGTGCTACCGCCGGTTTTATAATACTTACCGCTACCGCCCCTTTTAACGCATTTACTGCTATCGCCGCTTAAATATTTAAGCTAAAAAGCCGCCTTTATGCTTTAAAGGCCGCCGCCGCCACTTTTAAGCAGAAAGAGAAGGAGGATAATAATAACGATATAAAGGAAAAGAGTAATAATAATAGTAAATAAGATAAGGATAATATATAAGCCTTAGTTACTTTAGCTAGTTAGCCTTAAATATAACCTTTTTTTCCCTCTTACTTTATAAGACGCTTTAAGTAATAAAAAAGCTAAAGTTACTTTTATATTAATAAAAAGGTCTTTTAATATTAGCTTAATAGCGTTTATAAGCTTTTATATAAAAGCTCTTTTATTTTATAAGAATAATATAAAAATACTAGCTTAGCTTACTTTTTATTATTACTTAAAGAGAAGCTATTAATTTTTAAGCTTATTATTTTTATTTACTAGCTTATAAAAAGCCTTAAACTTATTTTAAATAATAGTACTTATAAGCTTTTTTATAAGCTTTTAAGTTAAGTTTAAACAGCTATATTACTTAATAAGAACTTTTTACTACTTACTTTTACTTACTTTTTTTTAATAAGCTACTTTTACCTCCTTATTTATAAATTCCTTCTCCCTTTTAATAAAAGTTATAAAGGGTTAAGAGTTTATAACTACTTACTTAAGTAAGGGGTCTTAAGCCACTTAGTATAATAAGTTAATATTAATCTTATTATATATCCTTAAAAGTAACTTTTTAAGCTTTACAACCTATAAGCTAATAACTCTTTATACTATAAACTTTATATATAGCTAGTTAATTTTATTCTTTAAGTAGCTAGATTAATAATAATAAAATTTTAATTAAGCCTTATTCTTTAAAATAAAGCTTTTTACTAAAGACTTAAACTTATTAATATACCGCTTTTAATCTTATATAGCCGCTATTATAATTAATTAATAGTAGTTTTTAGTCTCTTTAAGTTTTTAAATAAGTAAATAGCTTAAGCCTTTAGTAAGGCAGTTAAGTGCTATTCCGCCGCTATATTTACTACTTAAAGTATTAAGAAAGGGGGTTTAAAGCCGTATAATATAAAGAAAGAGGTTATATTAATAAACGCTTAAAGCTTACTATATTAAGTAAGCTCTATAGCTAAGAACTAGCAGTCTTAATCTGCTTAGTTTTAAGCTACTATAGCTTATAAGTAAGCTTATACCTCTTAATTAATACGTTTAAGCCTTTATTAGTTTATAAGTAATATATAAAGCTAAGTAGCTAAGTAACTTAAAGTAGCTTATAAAGGTATTATTAAAAGCGCTTTATTTAGTTTAAGCCCTTATTACTTATATTTAAAGTAAGCTAGCTATATATCCGCGCTTAATACTAAAAAAGGTGTTTTATATATACCTCTACTTTTATAAAAAGTATTAGCTTAAGTATTATTTCTTTATTAAAGCGGTCTTTAATAACTTATATATAGCAATTCCCCCTTAATATAAGCGGAAAGTCTGTTATAAGATTTATTTAAATATATACTTAAAACCGGTTTAAGATTAGTAGCTACTTATAACGGGTCGGCCTTAACGAGGCTAAAGTAGTAGTTATGCTACTATTCGTGCTATAAGGCAGCTATTTAATTAAACCACTATATTAAACGGCGGTAAGGTAAAAAAAGACGAATTAACTAAGCTGCTAGCTAGTTAATTAACCACGCTTATTAAGGGTCTATATAGGCGCAGCCCGGGCTTAATCTAAGGCATAGCCCGTAATACTACCCCCTTTTTACCCCGCTTATCCTAGGGCGGGGCTAATAAGTCGTCTCCCTTAGCCGGCAGCTCTTAATAGTTATAAGCCTAGGCCGTCCCTATTAATACGTCGGTAGGTCTCGAACTTAAGACCCTTTATTATAGCTTAGTTAATTATAACGGGTCGGCCTTAATAGGGTTAAAGTAGTAGTTATGCTACTATTTATACTACGGGGTAGCTATTTAACTAAACTATTACGTTAGATAGCGGCAAGGTAAAAAGAAAACAAATTAACTAAGCTGCTAGCTAGTTAATTAACTACGCTTATTAAGGGTCTATATAGGCGCAGCCCGGGTTTAATCTAAGACCTAGCCTATAATACTACTTAAAGAGCTTTTTATACAACGCTTACTAAATCTTTATATAGCTATAAATATTATAACTATAAAAGAGCGGCGGATATAATACTATATAAAAGGCTAATAAAAGTCTTTAATAAGACTTACTATTATACCTTACCGGCTAAAGTAGCTAATAATATTAAAGTTGTAAACTAGCTATTATTATAAGCTATACTATAAAAAGAGCTATAGTTATATTATAGCGAATAACTTAAGGTTAGGCTAATATATAGCCGAAGTTATATAAGACTTTACTTAAACTTAGCTTAACCTTAACTTAAACTTAACTTAAGTATAGATTACTTAAGCGGCTTTTATAAAGTAAGAAGCTTTATAGCTTAAATAAAGATTTCCCTTTTCCTCCTTAGCTTTAAATAAATACATATTTAGCTATATACTACTAAATTAAGTATATACTAGCCCTTAATATATTTTAAGCTTTTTTTAAAAAAGGTTATATAACCTAAAAAAAGACTTATTAATAATTATATAGCATAAGTAAGAAAGCTACTTAGCGTAAAGGGGCTATGCTTAAAAAGGGTAAGAAAGAGGGGTAAGAAATGCCGATATTTAAGTTAAGGTTAAATAAGCAATTCTTTTACTATAAGTAAAAGCTATTAAAACAAGCTACTAACTTTTAGTAAGCTAATAGTAAGTTTAATAGCTAATATGCTAGTTCGGGGCCTTAATATAAAAGCTAAAAAAGATAGTAAGAATATATATATAAGAAGGGGCCGGCTTATTAATTAGTAGCTTAATACTACCTTATAATATAATAGTAGGAGCCGCAATGCTTATAATAAAGAAAAAAGTAATAAAAAAAGGATTAATAAAAGCTACTTTTAGCGCTGAGAAAGTTTTATAGTTAGTACTACTACTTTATACTTTAAGTATAATATATAAAAAAGAAGTATAAGATTAACTAAAACTTTTTTTTTAAGTTTAAAAAAGGGTTTTTACTTAATCTATAACTACTTAAATATAAGGTTATAATAAACTATAGCGACTTATTATAGTATTAGTATAGATAAAGATTATAATTAATAAGAGTTCCTTAAGTACTTTAACTTAATTTACTTTAACGTTAATGTTTAATTGCGGGCTATAGCGGTTATCCGTATAATAAAATAAGGTAAGAACTAAACGTTTATAGCGTTTCTTTTAAAGTTTATATTAAAGCGCTTTAAAGTAAGAAGGGGGTTATAGCTATATAATATATAAATCGTATTCTTAAAAAGCGCTTTAAGCCTTTACTTATAAAAAGCACTAATAATAATTGACTTTTTAACTTTAAGCTTATTAATATTTACTAATTAAGTAGCGTAAATCCCGGTAAAGCTAAAGAGAGTTTAGTAAACTAAGTAGCTATTTTAAGGCTTAAAAAAGGTAATAAGAGGGGCGACTTAAAACTAAAAAGACTTAAAGGGCAATACCTTAATAGGTAAAATTAACGCTATAACTTAGCTAAAAGAAAGATAAGGCCGGCTTAATATATAAAAGTATTTTGCTTATAAAATAATAAAGCATATTGCCCGCTTTTATAAAAAAAAGAACCTTATAAGTAGCTATAGCTATAGCTAAGGAGGTAACTAAAGTAAATTTTAATTAAAGAAAAAAAGAACTTTAATATAAAGTTAAGCGCTAAAAAAGAAAAAGAAATAGTAAATAGCTTAAAAGTTAATAGAAAAGCACCTTATATTAAACTTTGTACTACTTAAAGTTAGTATTAATAAAAAGATAGGGCTTAATATACTTATAAATATAAGCTATTACTACTATAGTATAATAAGTAAGGGGGTAGTAATAAAGCTATAAATGTCTTTTATAAATAAGATAAAAAGGCTATTATAGCCTTTTTTAAAGGACGTATAAATACTTTAAATAAAAGAGATTATAGCGCTTAAGATAAAGATTAATAAGTACTTAAAATAGATATTCGCTAATATAGTACTAAAGTTAAGCTATAATATATTCTTAAAGAAACTATAGATAAAGAAAAATAAGGTAGTTTATAATACTAAGGGGGACTAGATTTAGCTAAAAAAGGCAAGGATTTTAATTAGCTTTTAAAGGTTGAAAAAGCTATAAAGATTGTAAATATTAAAGAAGTGAAGCTAATAAGTGCCTTTATCTTTATAGCGGAGTATCGATAAAAAAGGGCTTAAAAATAGCCGGGGGCGGCAATAAGCGTTTAATATAAAGGTAGTTATAATAAAGGATATAAAGAAAGCCTTTTAGCTAAAAACGCTTATCGACTTAGCGAACTATATTCTAACTTAAGTACTATAAGCTTACTTAAACCTCTTTATACCTATAAAAGCGCTTAAGTAGCTCTTATTCCGACTAAGTATAGACTATAAGATTTATTTTACTAAAAATAAAGATAGTAAGGAACCGTTATTATTATAAAGGCCTTTATATAATATATTAAAAGAAGAACTTTTTATTCTTTAAAAGACTTTAAACAAGTTACTAAAAGTAAACCTTATCCGCTTAAGTAGCTTATTAGCTATAACGTTAGTATTATTTTTAAAGAAAGCTAATAGCTACTTATACTTTTACTATAACTATTAAGCTTTAAATATAATTATAAAAAGGGATTAATATACGCTATTATTAATTATAAAAACGCTAAGGATATTAGTAAAGGTATATTAGTTTATAAAACTTAATATTATTCTAGCAGTTTATAAGATTAAAATCGCGGAGGGCTATAAGTTTAAGACGGCTTTTTAAACAAGGTTTAAACTATTTAAGTAATAAGTATACCTATTTGGCCTTATAAGAACGCTAACTACTTTTTAATGCTAAATTAATAAAGTGCTAAAAGACTACTTTTATAAGTTTATTATAGTATATATAGATAATATTTTAATTTACTTATTAAAGTCGCTCCGCGATTGCTAAAATAAAGTAATAAAGGTGCTTAAAAAGCTAGAAAAAGTAGGCCTTATACTAAACTTATAGAAATATAACTTTATAATAAAGAAAGTAAAGTACTTAAGTTTTATTATATAAGTTAAGGGTAAAGTTTAATATAACTTAAAGAAGATTTAAGTAAAGTAAGGGCTAAAAAATATAAAAAGTATTTAAAGCTTCTTTACGTTTATAAATTACTATTATACTTTTATCCCGCTTTATACTAAGGCCTTATAGTGCTTAAATAGCTTTTATAAAAAAAACGCGACTTTCTTATAAACCGATAAGTATTAAGCTACGTTTAAATTTATTTAAAAGGTATTTTATAATATACTAATACTATAACTATATAACCTAAAGAGAAAGATATACTTAAAAGCGGATGACTTTAAGTATATAATAAGCGGTATATTAATATAAGTAAGGCTAAATAAAATATAATACTTAGTAAGTTTTCTCTTAAAACGACTTAATATAGTAAAGTATAATTACTTAATTTACGATAAAGAGTTATTTATAATAATAAAATACTTAGAATTTTAAAAGGTAAAATTATATAATATATATATATTTATAGTACTAATAAACTATAAAAATCTAAAATAATTTATAATAAATAGGAAGTTTATTAAAAAGTAAAGTAAATAAGTAATAAAGCTTGCTTTATATAACTTTATATTAAAATACGGCTTAAATAGGTTAGCGGTAATACTTAACGCTTTATTACGCCGTAATTAAGATAAGCTAGAAGGGGTATTTAATAAAAAAAGAGATAAGATATATAGTTTAAATAATCTTAAATAGCGCGTAATTAATAAGATATTAAGTCCTTTTAAGCGGTAGGTATATAAACCTCTTATAACGATTAGCATAAAAAAGCATATAGTTATAACAATATATATAAAGAAGGAGAATATAAAGTAAATCGCTTATATAAGTAAGGTAGATAACCTTATACTTTTAGCTAAAAGTAAGGCAAACAAAAGTAAAGTTTAATTAAAACTTAACTTAAACTTAAGCTAAGATATACTTAAGAAATAAGTATAACTAGCTTATATATTTAATAAGTAAGAGATAAAAAAGTTATAAATAGTAATATTACGAAAAAATAAAAGGTACTAAGTAATATTTAAAGTAATATAAAATAGCGATTAATCGCTTACTTTAAAATAGTAATTTAAGGTTTAAGTAAGTAAGTATATAATTAATATAAAAAGGCGCTTTTGCTTTAAAGATTACTTTTAAGTATTAAGTAAGGCTTAATACCTTAATACGAGGGAGGATAAAGAGCTAAATAAGCTTTAAGTATTAATTGCTTAATAAATATTTAACTTAATAGTAATAAGATATTTAAAGCATAAGAAAACGCTTATAATATTAATTTAAAAGTTCTTTTAGCTAAGCTAATTATTAATAGTACGCTAGCTTATTATAAACTATAAACTATGTAGTAAAAGCTATATTTTATAGTAACTTTAAAAATAGCTTTTTTAGCTATTTCCGCTTTTTATATAGCTATTTATATACTTAATAATAAACTTTATAGTTAAGCTACTTTTAATAAAAACTAAAAGCTTAAAGAACTTATAAGTAATACTAAATAAGTTAATAAAAGTAATAATACTAAAAGCGATATTATTAATAAAAGTAATAATATACGCTACTAAGTTTTTATAATTTTACTTTTGCTTTTATAAAATGCTAAAGTTTATTATCTTAAATTAAAAGATAAACTAAATAAAGTAGTTTTAGCGGGATTTTTATTTATAAATCGGGGTTTAAAAAAAACTAAGTTAAGCTTATAACCCGTAAATAAATAAGGCAATAAAGCGTATAAACTAAAAGGTATAGGCCTACCTTTATATATATATTTATTATAAGTAAGATAATTAAGAAATATAGCTACTTTACGCTTAAGCGGTACTTAATAACTAAGTAGTATTAACAATAAGTATAAGCCCTTTTTTTGCAATATATAGATATAATATCGAGCTAATTTAGATTATATAAAAAGAGGGACCGCTTATACTAAAAATAAAAGGCGTATAAGACCTTATATAAAGAATAAAAAAGGTTACTAACTTTCTTTAAATAGCAATCGCTATATTATAAGCGAGATAAAAAAAGATAGTAAATCGGTTATATACGCTAATAAAAAGACTTTAAGTAAGTAATAAAGTATAGTTAAATATAAAAAAGTATACTATAAATAAGCCTTATTAAAAGCTTAACTAGCTATACTAAAAGTATATTATAATAAAAGTAGTTAGCTTATACATAGTAAAACTTAATATATTAAGGAGGGTATATAAAAGACTATATATAGAATTCCTTTACTATATAGTAAATAACCCTTTACTTAGCTAAGTAGTTAACGACTACTAGCTACTACTAGTAATTAAGGAAGATAATAAACTAAAGTATATTATAAAAAGGATTTAGTAAGCTTAATAAAGATAAATTAAAAAGGGGAGGTAATACTAAGTCTTTATAAAGTAATATAAGTATGCTAACTTAATTTAAGAACTAATTAATAACTTTTAGGATATAATTACTTTTAAAGACTTTAAAGAATAGTATAGTAATATAATAAAGAATAATAAGAATAAGGCGGAGGAACGATAATAAGCCGAGCCGGGAAGTAAGAAAAAGAATAAGAGAGATACCGAAAAAATAAGAAAAACTAAGAAAAATAAAAAAGAGTTTTAAGCTATACTTAGCGGATATTAAAACGATTTAGAACGATAAGTATAATAAGGATATACTATAAATATATACTAAGCATAAATAATAATAAGATAAATATAAGATATAAGAAAATATAATAAAATATAAAGTAAATATAAATAAAATATATAAAGAACTATAACTTAATTTAAGTAAACTACTTACTACTAGCTAATATTAATAAATTAGCTTTAAACGTTAAGGTATATTTAAGCTTAGCGCGCTATAGTCGCGGTACGCGCTAGCTTTATATATTTTAGTAGTTATTAATAATATCTTACTACTTAGTATTTATTAAAAATTAAGGAACGTATATATAAGTTAGAGTAATAGTTTTTAAACGTCTTTTAAGATATATAGTTTTAAAGCGCCTTTATAGTAGTAATTATATCGCTAGTATATTAATATTATATTAATATTATATTATATAAAGTTTAAGAATAAGGATATATAAGTAAGTAGTATAAGCCGGCGTAGGTATAAGCAAAATAATTATAAGTATAAAGTAAGGCTTAATTTTAATAAGCTTTATACTAAGTATCCGTATTAAGAGACGCTATATATTTAATATAGATAAAGTAAGAAGGGCGCTATATAGTAATACTATATATTACGCTCCGCTTACTAAGCAATAGTAGTAAGCGCGAGGATTAATATAAAAGCGGTAGTATATAGTTGCTAAGTATACTAAAAAGCATAGCGCGAAAAGACGCTTATAAGCTAGTAAGAGATAAGATATAAAAGACTAAAGTAAATATATTAAGGCGCGGCATAGCAAAGCTATTATAAGAGTAAGCGTATATATAAAGAGATTAATAATTAAAGAAAAAGAGAAAAAAAGAGGAAAAAAAGGAGAGAAAAAAGGTATTTATACTTAAGGATAGTAAGTAGCGGGAAGGTAAGATATACTTTAAGCACTAATAAAAGCGGTAAGTAAAAAAGGTATATTATACCGCTTTAGTGCTACTTAAAGTAATATAATAGCGTAAATAAGTAAGTATATAATATATTTAACGTTATAGCGCGATATTATTTAAGGAGATATATTAACGTGCGATTATAAGTATAATAAAGATAACTATATTAATTAACGTTAAGCGCGGAGCAGTAAGTAAAGCGGCTATATTACGCACCTTAGTATATAATAGCTTAAAAGGGGAATAGTATTATAAGCTATATTATAATAAAAGCTATAGTTATATTATAGCGAATAACTTAAAGTTAGGCCGATATATAGTTAAAGTTATATAAGACTTTACTTAAACTTAGCTTAACCTTAACTTAAACTAAACTTAAGTATAAGTTAATTAAGCGACCTTTATAAAGTAAGAAGCTACGTAGCTTAAATAAACATTTCCCCTTCTTTTCTTAGCTTTAAATAAATAATTATTCGGCTACGTACTATTAAACTAATTATATATAAGCCCTTAATATATATTAATAATACTCTTTTAAAAAGGCTATAAAAAGAAGAAGAATACTCTTTATATATATAATATAATACGTCGGCCTTAATATAGCTATAGTATATAGTTATACTATTATTTATTATTATAAGGTAGCTATTTAATTTACTTATTATAATAAGTAGTATGCTAAGCACATAGTAAAAAAGACGAATTAACTAGTTTACTAGCTAGTTAATTAACTATGCTTATTAAGGGTTAGTTATATAAGCATAGCTTAAGCTTAATTTAAGGCCTAGCTCGTAATACTACCCTTTTTTTACCCCGCTACCCTTAAGCGGGGCTAATAAGTTATCTCCTTTAGCCGGCAGCTTTTAGTAGCTATAAGCTTAAGCCGTCCTTATTAGTATATTAGTTAGTCTTAAACTTAAGACTTTTTATTATAGCTTAGTTAACTATAATAAGTTAGCCTTAACGGGGCTATAGCCCGTAGTTCTGCTACTATTTATTGCTATAAGGTAGCAATTTAATCTACCCGCTATAATAAGTAGTGCGCTAAGCATATAGTAAAAGAAGAAAAATTAACTAAGCTGCTAGCTAATTAATTAACTACGCTTATAAAGAGTCGGTTATATAAGCATAGCCCGGGCTTAATTAAAGGCTTAGCTCGTAATATATATACTTTCTTTATAAAACTTTACTTATATAATAAATTATTAATTATAATACTATTAATATATATTTTTACTTTAATATAAAATAATATATAAGTAGTTAATATAATATACTATAAATATATTAATAAGACTTATTAAAGGACCTTTATAACTATATCTTTTACTTTAGCTAAATATTTTAAAAACGCTAGCTAAAGCTCTTTTTATTATATTTTTTATACTTTATAAATATAAATAAATATATAATAAGTAATAAGAAATAAAAGGATTTTATAAATAAGTTATAATTATAAATAATGTATATATAAAGTAAGTGTTAACTATAATCTTTAAGTAATACTTTGCTTTAAAATACATTTAAAAGAAATATAAAAGGCTTTATACTTTTATAAAAAATTAAAAAGATATATAAAACGAGAGTATATTTAATATTCTTTTAAAAATAATAAAAGAGTATAAAATATATATAAGAAAGTATAATAAAAGCCTTAATAGCTTATTTCCTTTTTACTATTCTTTTTAACTAAAAGTAGTATATAAAATAATATATATATATAAAGTCGTTTTGTTTAAAAAATAAAATAAATAGGCAATAACTAGAAAAAAAGTATAAATATATTATAATAAATCCTAAAGATATACTATATAAGAACTTTATAATAATAATAATAATAATAATAATAGATATATATAAAGCTTTATAAATAATAAATAATACTTTAAGCTTTATTATTATAAATACTTTAGTTTTTATTATAAGAGGATTTTTAGCTTTCTTCGTACTTTTTAAGCTTTTTCTTTATAATAAATACTTTTTCCTTTACTATAAAAGGTTTTTACTATTTATATAACTATAACTATAGTCTTTTCCTTTTATATTAAAGGTTTTACTATTAATAGGTTTTCTTCTTTTATATATAGATAAAAGTCTTTTCCTATATTAATACTGTTTCCTTTTTATTTAGGTTTTAGAAAATAATAATAGGTTTTTCTCTTTTTAAAGGTTTTCTTATTTTATAAAGAAGCTATATTATAATATGTAAATTCTACTATATCTTACTAAAGTAAATAAGACTAGTTTAAATATATAATAAAAGATATATAAATATAACTTTTAAGAGAGGTAGTAAAGGAGTAAAATCCTATAACTAGCTTATCGTAATAGTAAATAAATATCTTGCTAAATCTTATAATACACCTTGGCTGATAGTTTGTATAAGAAATATTTTACTAGAATTTATCAGCTTCTAATACGGTAACAGAAGACAAATACAAACTTAGTACTAGTAAAGCATAAGCGGAAAAGTCTACTTTATCGCCTAGAGAGGGATAATAATAATCTGGCGGACCGGATTAACTATAACACGGTAGAACAGCATAATAATAATCCGGCTAATACTTTTCTACGCTTATAAAAGACTCTTTTTTCCTCTCTTTTTCTTAGTTAAAACTTAGACCTTTAAGCAATTTAAATTTGCTCTTCTTACTACCTTTTTCCCTTTTATGCCTTAGTACCTTCCTCCCGCCTTATACTTTTAGTATAAAGCTTATAGTATAGACCGCAATATTAGCGGCGGCCTTGCCTTTTTAGCGTATAAGCCGTTAAACCGTGCTTATAAAAACTAAGGCGAGCACTTAAAAGGTATAAGCTAGTTTAAGGATAGCCCCTATCTCCTTAAAGGAGCTATTAATATACCGTAGCTATATCTTTACTAAGCTAAACTATAGCCTTTTTTAATATAAGACTAAGAAGGATAATATATATATAAGCTAAAGCTTCTTTAAGATTAAAGGAAATTTAAGCTTTAAGATTATATATATTATAATAAGCTTTATATAGCTAGCTACTTTTATAGCTAGCTAAGTAATACTTTTAATCTTTATACCCTTTATTATGCTTAAAGCGCCCTTTACTTAGCGCGAAGTAATTCTTTTAATAAGTACTTATATTTAGTATGTAAACATCTTATTTACTATAATATAGCGTTAGTATCCTTTATTTATAAGCGCGGTAAAAAACTTAGACTTATTAAGTATAACCTATATTAAAGTAAGATCCTTTTTTATATAAGCTGCTAGCTCTTACTTTACTTATACTAATAATTATAGTTTTAAAGCTTATTTTTATCTTAAAGTTATTTTTTTCCCTCCGCCGTATAAAAGGCGGGGTCTTTATTATTTAAAGTAAGCTAAAGTAGTATATTAATTGCTATAAAGCGGATTCCTATAAAAAGACGCTTCGCCGGCTTATATAAGCACTTTATAGTAAAGTAAGAGCTTGCTTTATAGTATAAGCATCGGCTATTTATATACTATTTTTTAATCTTATCGCTAAAAACCTATTTAGCCTGCTATTAAGAGGATTAGCCTACTAGTATAAAAAAGGTCGCAGATACTTTCTTTAAGCGTTTTACGCAGTTAGTCCTTATTGCGGTTATAAAAGTATTGCTATTAACATTAATAGTAAGCGCGTTTTAAATAAAAAGGGTAATCTTATCCCCGTTATATAAAGTACGCTTTTATAACTTTTAAAAGTAAGGCGTTTACTTATAGCTTTAAGCTACTTTTATAAAGCGGCCAACGTACTTATTATATATAGACAGTATAATAATTAAGATAAGTAGCTCGTAAAGTGCTAAAGTAATTAAATTTTATAGCTATATTAGCTTTACGCTATCTTCTTATATTATAATACTTACCGCTTAGAAAAAGGTCTTTTTAAACTTAAGGAGGAACTTCTTAAAAGCTTATCCGTCCTTTTATTTAAGAGTATATAGCCTATCCTATACTTTTTCTTATTTCTATATATTGCTAAAAGCGTAAATAAGGTACTAAAAAAGGTTTTAAAGGCCTTAAAAGCTATTATAGCCCTTCTTTTCCTAAAAGCTTATAATTCTTTATATTTAAAGCTTTAGTAGTATTATAGAATCTTAATAGCCACGCCTAGACTCCTTACTTTACTCTTAAGGAGCCTTATAGAACCCCGCGATAAAAACGCTTAAAGCACGTATTATAAAGGCTCGCCTTAAGAGATATAATAAATATTATTAGTTAATCCTTACTAAGGTTTTTAAGATATAACTATAAAGGCTTAAAAGCTTACTTAATTATAGTTTATAACGTTTTTAACTATAAAAGATACTATAAAAACTATTAAGCGGATTCTACTAATATCTTTAAGGGATATTTAAGGATTTCCGCGGGATATCTTAACTATAGTTTAACCCGTTTTTAACTATAAAAACACCTTAAAAGATATAGGATAAACTTTACCGCGATTTTTAAAGGATATTTAAGAATATTTAAAGGATTTTCTTAACTATAATTTATAGTATTTTTAACCTAGCTTATACTTAGTTTATTAAGCGATTTTATAAGGATCTTTATAGTTTATTTATATACTAACGATAAATAAAAAGGTAGTATAATTAAAGATCCTAAAAATTAGCTTAAAGAACTAAGTATAAAGTAGCTAGCTATACTTTAAAGAATAAATAAGCTTATAACTATTTTTAAACCTTTATATATATTTATATATAGTAATTAGTTTATTATATTAGCTTAACTAGTAGTAATTAGTCTATAATACCGGCCTTAACTAATAATAATTAGTCCGTAATACTAGCCTTAAATAGTAGTAATTAGTCCGCGCTTTATCCCCTTATCTTTATACTATAAAGCATAGTAAATAGTAGTAATTCTTACTTATTTAAATAAAAATCCTTTAAATATCCGCTAAGCTAAAAGTAACTATATTATATAATTAAGTACTTATCTTATAAAAAGTTAAATACTAAACGATATTTTCTTTAATAAGAAGCTCTTATTAGCCTTTTAGTCTAACTTTAATAATAAGTACCTTTTTCTTAATATATTTAAAAAAAAACTCTAAGATAAATAGGCTATAAAAGCAAAAAAGGCCGCGGCTTATTAAGTATATTAGTTTAATAATCTCCTTTACCTTTTTTTAAAATACTATACTATAATAGCCTATAAAGCTAAATAAGATATAAAATAAGTCCCGCTTAACTAAGCTAAGACTATTACCTTTTAAAAGGTAATCCGCTTTTAAAATACTAATAAAGGATAAACTATAAAATAGTAAAACCTATACGATTAAGTAAACTAAATTTAGTATTACTTAAATAGATCGATTATTCTTTAAATAAAAAAAGTAAGGATAAGCTAACCTTAAAACTATCCGGCTCTTTACTTACTAAATACCTTTTAATCAAGCTTATAATAAAGTTACTTTTTCCTTAAGATAATAAGCTTAGCGGATATTTTTACTACGTATTGCTAATAAAGTTTAGCTTAAGGGCCTTAACTAAAAATCCGCCTTAAAGAATACTTTGTAGTTTTTTAGTTTAGTATTACTATTTAGTCTTATCCGCTATAGCCGCGCTAATTAAGGCATTTTAAGACTCTTAATTAATAAAAATAAGCCTTTTACGCTAAAGGCCCCGCGGTATACTAGATTCCGGGACGCGTATAAGATAAAACGTTAAGCGCTTAGCGAGAGTATTAAGACTAAGACCTTAATAATAAGCAATAAAAACGCGGTAAGTAATACCCTTAGCGGGCTAAACCTATTTATCCTTAGCGCGTAAATACTAAAACTAAGTATAGCCTTAAGCCTTTTAATAAGAATAGTAGTAATATTAAATAAATAATTCCTTAGTCTTTTTTAAGTATTAAGAAAAAAAGCACGCTTATTAAGCCTTAAGAAAAACCTTAATTATAAGCTAAGGATATAAGGAGATTTAACCTATTAAGACTTTTAAAAGTATCCTTTAATTAAGTTTAAGAAGATAATAAAGCTAATATATTTTAAGGAGTAAACCGTTTTATTAACTTTATCCGCCGAAATTGTTATAGAATCTAAACAGCTACGCTTAAACTCCTTACTCTACTCTTAAGGAAGCCCTACGGAACCCCGCGATAAGAACGCCCGGAGCACGCACTATAAAGGCTCGCCTAAGGAGATACGATAAATATTATTAGTCGGACCCCGCTAAGGTTTCCGGGATATAACTATAGATAGTTAGGAGCCTACTTAACTATAGTTTATAATATATTTAACTATAAGAGATACCGTAAAAACTATTAAGCGGATTCCGCTGGTATCTTTAAGGGATTTTTAAGAATTTCCGCGGGATATCTTAATTATAGTTTAACCCGTTTTTAACTATAAAAGCACTTTAAAAGATATAAGATAAACCTTACCGCGATTTTTAAAGGATATTTAAGGATATTTAAGGGATTTCCTTAATTATAATTTATAGTATTTCTAACCGGGCTTATACTTAGTTTATTAAGCGATTTTATAAGGATATCTATAGTTTACTTTATATACTATAGATAGTATAGTTAAAGATCCTTAAAATTAGCTTAAAGAACTAAGTATAAAGTAGCTAGCTATGCTTTTAAGAAATAGATAAGCTTTTTATTATTTTTAAACCCCTATATACGTTTATATGCGGTAATTAGTCTATTATACTAGCTTAACTAGCGGTAATTAGTCCGTAGTACTAGCCTTAACCGGCGGTAATTAGTCCGTAATACCGGCCCCGACTAGCGGTAATTAGTCCGCGCCTTATCCCCTTATCCTTATGCCGTAAGGCGTAGTAAATAGTAGCAATTCCTACCTATTTAAATAGAAATCCCCTAGATATCCGCTAAGCTAAGAGCGACTATATCGCACGATTAAGTACTTATCTTATAGGAAGTTAGATACCGAATAACATTTTCTTTAGTAAGAAGCTCTTATTAGCCTTTAAGTCTAACCTTAATAATAAGCACCTCTTCCTTAACGCGCTCGTAATAGAACTTTAAGATAAGTAGGCCGTAAGAGCGGAAAAGGCCGCGGCTTACCGGGCATACCTATTTAACAATCTCCCCTACCCCTTTTTAAGGTACTATACTGCGATAGCCTATAAAGCTAAATAGGACGTAAAATAAGTCCCGCTTAGCTAGGCTAAGACTACTACCTTTTAAAAGGCAATCCGCTTTTAAAATACTAATAAAGGATAAACTATAAAACGATAAAATCTATATAATTAAGTAAACTAAATTTAGTATTACCTAGATAGATTAATTATCCTTTAGATAAAAGAAGTAAGGACGAGCTAACCTTAAAACTATCCGGCTCCCCGCCCGTTAAATACCCTCCGGATTAAGCCTATAATAAAGTTACTCTTTCCCTAGGATAATAAGCCTAGCGGATATTTCTACCGCGTACTGCTAATAGAATTTAGCTTAAGGGCCTTAACCGGAAATCCGCCTTAAAGGATACCCGGTAGTTTTTTAGTTTAATATTACCGTTTAGCCTCGTCCGCTATAGCCGCGCTAACTAAGGCATTTTCGGGACTCTTAATTAATAAAAACGAGCTTCTTACGCCGGGGGCCTTATAGCGCACCGGATTCCGGGACGTATATAAAACGGAAGGCTAAGCGCTTAGCGAGAGTATTAAGACTAAGACCTTAATAATAGGCGATAAGGACGCGGTAAGCGATACCCTTAGCGGGCTAAACCTATTTATACTAAGCGCGTAGATACTAAAACTAAGTATAGCCCTAAGCCCCTTAGTAAGAATAGTAGCAATATCGAACGAACAATTCCTTAGTTTCCTTTAAGCACTAAGAAAAGAAGACGCGCTTATTAAGCCTTAAGAAAAACCTTAACTATAAGCCGAGGATATAAAGAGATTTAACCTATTAAGACCTTTAAAAGCGTCCTTTAACGAAGTCTAAGAAGACGATAAAGCTAGTATATTCCGAGAAGTTAACCGTTTTATCGACTTTATCCGCCGAAATGCTAGTAAAGGCGAGGCCTATGCGGACGAATTAGCTATTTAACTGCCCTCCTTCTTTTAAGGAAGTGCGGCGGAATAGTATTCCGGGGACCTCTTAAAACTATAATAAGAAGAACTTAGCGAGCCCGGTATCGGACTAAGCTAATAGATATCCGCCTTATAAAAACGGTTCGGAATCCGCTTAAATATAGCGATATAGGCACTCGATAAAAAGTACTTTACTATCGAAGATATAGTAGTAGGATCCGACTTTAAGTCTTAGATATTACGCTTACGATATAAAGCTAAGGCCGCGCTTTACTAGCCGGACTACTTAACTATAGTAATCTACTAAAAGCTAGACGTTTACTTATAAGAATCCTTATAACGTTTAGTAAGGAATAAGGATATTAATAGATAGATTAACGAATACGAGGAAATTCTTCCTTAGCTATAAGTTAAATATACCTAAGGATCTTAAAAGCACTTATTAACGCGAAAGAAATAGGTTTAACCTATAAAAAGGCGAGGGCCGACTAGCTATACCCCGTACGTACTTAAAGGATAGTCCGGGACGCCTTAACTATCTATTAAAGGCTTGCCGGGACTAAGGGTTATGTTTTTAGACCGCTTAATAAGGGCGGATATACTTTAAACCTTATAGCGCTCGCTAAGTTAAGGAAGAAACCCGCCTAAATAGCTAAGAATATAAGTTAAGGTCCTCCGGCTAAAGAGAGAAAGGACTTTTAAGACTATACGCTCGCTAACGCTAAAGCTAAAACGGGTATACCCCGCGACTAAAGAAAGTACTATAGTAAAGACCGACGACTATTTAAGGGATAAAGAGTATAATACGGAAGGAGCTTAATCGGACACCGATAAGAGCTTAAAGGAAACCGTAATCTATACTATAGTAGACTTAGTATAGGAGGCTAATAGAGCGTGCGGATTTTACGGCAAAGCATTCCCCTCGAAGAATAAGCTCTATTAATATATCGAAGATAAACACCCCCTTAACCCTAACCGCGACGTTGCTATATAAAGATATAGCTTAGTATAGTAAGTAGTTATTTAGAAGCTATAAAACGTTTAAATAGTTAAGGCTTCCCTTAACGTTTAGTTATTAAACCCTAATAAGCTATTACGATTTACCTACGCTTACTTACTAGTTTACGGAAAAGAAGGGCCTAAGATAAGTATTAAAGCCTATATAGATACTAAGGCAGACTAAAGCCTTATTTAAGCCGACTTAATAAAGACCTTTTAAGACGTAACTATAAACTCTTCTTAACGAATTCCTATTTAAGGAGTAAGAAGGATAGCTACTATTAAATAAGCGGAATTTACCGCTTATATACTAAGAAGGCTAGATAGCAGCCTCGCGGTTATAAAGGTAAGGATCGGCGCTTAAATAGTAAAACACTTAGCGGCTAATATATTACTTAGCTAAGACTTTTTAGTTCCTTATTAAAGGGACCTTATTAACTTTATATTAGTCTTATAAATCGGGGCCTATAAAGGGATTAAAGCTAAAGTTAAGATAGTCCGGCTAAGACTAGCGATACGCAGACGGGTGATTTACTTAGTTACTACGATGATTTTAGCTAGTTCTAGCTACGCCTTACCTATATAGGTCCGAGCGCCGCTATTAAGGCGTGATATAATATTTTTCCCCGATAACCCTAAGCTCGCCTAAATAATAATAAAGGATTATAAGAGCTTTACGGCGATAAACTATTTTAAGGAACTACTAGTGCTCCGCTAAGGCTAAAAAGTAAGGATAATTATAAACCTCGATAAGCAGTTTTAGCTATATAAGGAGGTTAATACTACGGCTCCCTTAGCGGAAGCCCTTACGGAAAATCTAAATAGAATAGACCCCGCTAAGGACTTCTTATAGAAAAATCCTACTATAAACTATAAACTCGGAATTAGCTAAACTAAGGACCTACCCGAACTTACTACTAATAAGGGCGTCCGGATCTACGCCGAAGACTTAGAATACGCATTAAAAGTCTAAAATATCCTTTAATCGTTTCCCCGCCTTTAGAAGGATAAAGGAGTAGTATATATAGACGAATCCGAATATATACGCATTCCTTTAGTAAAAGGATAGTAATACTAATAAGTCGTATTAAGATTATACTTATTAAGCGATAAAGATAAGAAGGTAGTAAATACGATATTCGGCTAGCTAACCGTATAGGGCTAATTAAAACGAGTTTACGGGCTAACCCCGTTTGCGGCGCCGGTGTTTATAGTATAAAAAACGGTAAATAGAAAGGAAAAGGGACAAGTAGTCGTAGACTTACGGGGGATTAACGCTATTACTACCTTAAACGCCTACTTAATGCCCCTTTAAAGCGATATAATTAAACGCCTTAAAGGAAAGAAGTTTATTAGTACGGTAAACGCACGATCGTTTTTCTACTAGTTCTTAGTTTACTAAGACTACTAAGAAAGGTTTATAGTTATAAGCTATCGCGGGCTAAAAAGATTACTAATAATACTTATAGGCTTTAAGAACTCCCCGGTATACGTTTAAAGGTTTATTAACAACGTCCTTCGTAGATACTAAGAATACGCGGCGGCCTATATCGACGATATTATTATCTGCTTTAATATAGCCGAAAAACACCTTTAATATCTAGAAGCCGTATTCCGCGCCTTTTACGACTATAATATTACCTTATCTAGATTAAAGTCCTTCTTAGCGTACCTATCCGTATAGCTCCTCGGATTTAAGGTAAACGCTATTAGCCTAATAAACATAAATAAACGCGTGCGAGCTTAAAGGGATATCGCGTTCCTAAAAAACCTTTAAAAGCTTAAGAAATAGATCGGCCTTACCGGGTAGCTACGCTATACGGTCCTATATTTCGCTAAGGAAGTTAACGTCTTATAAAAACGAAAGACGGAGCTACTTCGGGTACGACGGGAAGACGGAGTCCCCTTAAGGGGCTAAGGATAGGCTCGATATACCGCGAAAGCCGCTTTTTAGCCTACTCCGAAAGAGGAAGAGGCCTTTACGATTCTAATTAAGAAACTTACCGAGCCTTAAATAATTTACTACTTCGACCCCGCTTAATAACTATTTATTTAAATCGATATATCCTAAGAATATAGAGTAGCGGCTATAGCTTTTTACTTAAAAGAAGGTATAAAATAGGATAAAAAGACGCTGCTAGCCCGGACTAAGGTCTAGCTTATTGTTTACTTAAGCCGCGCCCTCCGAGGCGGAGAACCTTAATATTAGCCTATAGAACTTAAAGTAGCCGGTTTAGTATAGGCAGTATATAAGCTATGCACTATAGTACTATCCGTAAGAACATTATAAGTAATCGTCTTTACCGACTATATAAGCACCTACGGAATTATATACTAGAAATCCTTATTCTTTACTAATATAAAATCTAATAATAAGCTAGTCCTCGCGTCTTAATACTTAAGCTAATTCCCGCTTAAGGTATGCTATATCCTAGGCGTTAAAAACGTCGTGCTAGACGCGCTCTTATATCTACCGCACTAAGATAATAGGCCGGTATCTTTAAACTAAGAAGGGGAATTAAAACGTATTTAAGAAGATAAGATAACGGACCGCGTATTCCTTTATACGGAAGTATTAATTAAATTGCCGCTCCGCTAAAAAATAATCAACGGATATATAGAAGATATATAGTAGGCAAAAATCATAGCGTAGCTTAGCGATAAAGACGGGGTCCCTAAACTCTTATTCCTCCGGTTATAAAGGTTGCTATACTTTACGGAGAACGATAGACGTAAGAGACTATATATCCTTAAGACCTATACTAAGGAGATCGTTAAAGATACTTACGCTAAATACTTTTATACCGGCCGCACCTATATATAGTAAGACTTATCCAAAAGCTTCTTAATCCTATAGCTTAGTAAATATATAAACGAGGTCGTAGACGGCTACGATGCTTATTACTATAACTAAACCGACTAAGGTAAGATGCTAAGGTAGCTTATCCCGATTTAAAGCCTGCCGGTTTTATACTATATAATAGCGATAGACTTTATTACCGGGCTCTTAGTAGTCTAAGCCGAATAATCCCTATAAAAAGATCCCGTAAGGAACTTCTTTAATACTTTACTAACTATAACTAATAAATTCTTAAAAATATATCTCCTTATCTTAAGCAACGATTAGTTTATAGCGGAAGACTAAGTATAAGCGTTATATACTAAACTACTCCGCGCTAACTAAGGGATTTTAAAGGGGATAATCTCTAACCGGGATATAAAGTTTACCTTAGCATTTTAGCGGACTTTATAGCAAGCCTTTAGATTAAAGCTTCTTATATTTACCGCCTAGCACCTTTAAACCGATAGCTTATCGGAAAGGCGAAACTAAACCGTAAAAATCGCGCTACGATTCTTTACCGCCGATTTCCCGGACCTACGCTAAACCGATATACTAATCGCCCTTTAGTTTAGCCTTAATAATTCCTTCTTCTTAGTAATTTACGCGGCCTTTAGTAAGCTTATTATAAGGATAAGAATTAATAACGGCCTCCGGTTCTTAAGTAACTACTTATACCTATAAAACTAAGAGGTCTTATAAAAAGAAGCTAAGTTAGCTATCGCTTACGCTTAAGCCGCTATAAAGGATAAATACGATAAGAAATACCGCCTGCTAGAATTTAAGCCCGGCGATTAAGTCTAGCTATAGCTCGGTAAAGGCTACTATATCGCGGATAGCAAACTAGCGAAGCTTTAAGAAAGACATACTAGGCCGTTTAAGGTTACCGCTAAAGTAAGATAGCTTATATACTAGCTAGATATAAAAAGGTCCTTAAATATTTATTTAGTCGTTTTAGTAGCATAACTATACTTAGCGGACGAGCTAGCTATATACTTAAAACTAGTCTAAGACGAAGGGATACCTTACTTAAATAAGTAAAAAGTAAAACGAATCCTATAAAGCTATATAATAAAAAAAGGCGGCGGAAAGCTAAGGAAGGAGTTTCTTATAGCTTAAAAAGGCTAGCTAAGTAGCTATAACTTATAGGTAAACGAAAAAGCGGTCTTCTCGCTAAAGATTATAAAAGCCTTCGAAAAGGCATAAGAGGAGCTAGCTACTTAAGTAGTTTAGATAAGAGCATAACGCGCGGCCCTTATAACTTAATACGAAACTCTCCGATTAAGAGAATTAAGCGGTTAAGCTTAAGTATAAGACTTAAAAGCTACTATAAGTTACGAGAAACTATAACTTACTATGCTTAGGGTAATTAGTTATTTTAATAATAATATACCGCCGTTTACCCTAAGTAATAAGGCCCTTTTAGCCTTATAGTATACCTATTTAAATTTTCTTTACCGCCCGCCCTCTCTTTTTTCCTTTCTTCCTTTTATAACTATATTTCCTTTTACCGCTAGCTATAGCCCGCCGCACCTCGCTTACTCCTATATATATAACTTTCTTTACCTTAAGCCTACGATCCTTATACTCCCGTTCCGAGTCCTTTTATCGTTTAACGTCTTTTATAGCTAAGACTAGCTATTCCGCAACTACTTTTTTAGCCCGCTCTCTTATAAGCCCCTACGCCTTTAATATAAAGGATATAAACGAGCTCTTAAGCTCTATAAAAACGAGGCGGCTATCCTCTATAGCTTTAAGTCCCTTAGCGAGAGCTAGAACCTTTAAGTTTAAGCCTTTATATAAACCCACGCCGCTTTCCGCAGCCGCGCTTAAGCCGACGGATTCGACTTAAACTACGGCACTATAAGGGACGGCCTATACTACCCTCTTTAAATACTCGACTTAGATAACTTGCCTCCCGGCCCTATGCTATAGCGAGGTCTAAACGGCCGGGTTTATAGCAACTCCGCTATACCTCCTGCTTAGCTCTTACCGTCCGGAAGCCCCCGCCGCCTATATATTTTTTAAGGCGTAGCCGGAAATCTTTATTAGCAGAATAACTAGCCGATACTTAACGCCTTAAGGTTAGCTAACCTCGCTATAGTCCTAAGATTTATAGTAGCCGCTATAGCTAGCGGAAACCCGCTTTAGCTAAATAACTAAAACAACGTCCGCGCCGTCCTTAACTATATATCTAAGGCCTAGCTTAACTAGTTTATAGCCGGGTTTATAGCGGCGTTTTAAGCGACTATAGCCGAAACCCTATCTTGCTTCGCACGCGGTCTAGCCCGTACTATAAAATCCCCTTCTTAGCCTATAGCCGCTATAAGCCTCGAGGACTTATTTAGTCCTGCTTAGCGAACGCTCTTCCCGCCCGCCGCTACGCTTAGCTTAGCTATATAAAGGCGTATAAGCGCCTTATTATAGTCTATCCGCTATCCCTCCTTAACTAAAGGAGATAGCGATAACTAGCCTCGCGATATATTCCGCCGCCCGATCCTATAAGAGCTACTAGTAATAACTAATACGATCCTTAATAGACTTAGCTTTATAGGCCTATACTCCGGCGACGAGATTATAATAATTAGGAGTTTCCGCCTAGCTATAAACTACGCTAAGTTTTACCTATAAGCCCGCGAAGAGTCTAAACGCGACTTAACTTTAACCTAAGCAATAAAGTTCTTAGGCTTTAATATCCGCCTTATCGGCCGCACCGACTACGCGCTTTATATTCTTACTTTTAAGGCCCCCTTTATATAAAGGTTCTTTAAGACTATTAAGCATATCTAAAACCTTAAGAGCGAGGAGTTAAGCACTAAGGCTATTAAGGACTTTATTACCCGCTTTTAAGCGGGAATATAAACGTTTAATACCTTAGTATCTACTATACCTATTAATATTAGCGGGACGGCGTACCCTTACCTTAATACCTTCTTAGTAGCTAAACGCATATTAGTTAGCGGAAAGGCGTAGGTAGTAACGCCGCGTAAAAAGGATAATAAGTCGGAAAGCCTAGCGATAAAAAGTAGGGGATAACTACGATAGCGGTAGTAAGTAAGATATAATATCTCGCCTATAAGCGGCTTATAAAGCTAGTAAGTAAAACGGGAGACTTAGCGGAGGATTAAAAAACGGCGTAAGAAGGGTAAGTAAGATAATAATATAAAATAAGGCCTAAATAAAGCTAGTCTCTTATAATATATCCCGCCGGGGAACTTAAGCATACCTTAGCGCGGAGACTCCTTACCGCTTAGTAAGGGCCTAAATATATACCTTAAAGGAGAGTCGGAAAAACATTATTATAAGTTTTAGCTAAACGCGCTAAATTACCTTAATAAGGATAAAGCCGTATAATTAAATATAAGGTAAGAATCTATAATAAAGCCGCTTACTAACTATCTTAAGCTACCTAGCTACTATCGGCCGGATAGGCCGATAAAACTATCGGAAGGATAAAGACAGCGCACTACTAATATAGCGTAAAATCACTACTACGAAGCTATTACTTAGCACCCCCTTTACTTTATCCTTACTTTAAACTAATAAAGACGTTGGCTTTTCTTTCTTACTTAAGGGAGTTATTACGGAATCTAAACGGCTATACCCGGACTCCTTACTTTACTCTTAAAGAAGCCTTACGGAACCCCGCGATAAGAACGCCCGGAGCACGTATTATAAAGGCTCGCTTAAGGAGATATAACGAATATTACCGGTCGGACCCCGCTAAGGTTTCTAGGATATAACTACGGATAGTTAAGAGCCTACTTAACTATAGTTTATAACGTATTTAACTATAGGAGATACCGTAAAAACTATTAAGCGGATTCCGCCGGTATCTTTAAGGGATTTTTAAGGATTTCCGCGGGATATCCTAACTATAGTTTAACCTATTTTTAACTATAAAAGCACCCCGGAAGATATAGGATAAACCTTACCGCGATTTTTAAGGGATATTTAAGGATATTTAAAGGATTTCCCCGACTATAGTTTATAGTATTTCTAACTAGAGTTATACTTAGTTTATTAAGCGATTTTATAAGGATATCTACGGTTTACTCTATATACTACGGATAGTATAGTTAGAGATCCTTAAAATTAGCTTAAAGAACTAAGTATAAAGTAGCTAGCTATACTTTTAAGAAATAGATAAGCTTTTTACTATTTCTAAACCCTTATATACGTTTATATACGGTAATTAGTCCGTTATACCGGCCCGACTAGCGGTAATTAGTTTATAGTACCGGCCCCGACTAGCGGTAATTAGTCTATAGTACCGGCCCCGACTAGCGGTAATTAGTCCGCGCCCTATCCCCTTATCCTTACGCCGTAAGGCGTAGCACTACCTTTATATCAAGCGCTTATTATCGCCCTTAGTTATCCTTTTAAGCCCTTTTTTATCGGCACTCCGCCGCGAAGATAAAAGCGCTTATTAGCTTCGCCTTTTAAATATTTGCGATCTTCGCGGCTTCTTTTAATCCTTAAAGGCCGATTTAAATCCCCGCTTTTCTATACCGGATCCGATCCCCCTTAGCGTCGTAAACTACTTTATTCTTCTTTATCTACGGTCTCCTTAAGAATATATCGTAGCTTAACTTTAATACTATATAGGCGAATATTTATTTTAAGTGCTTATTAATCTCTATCTTAAACGCTACGATCCCCTTTATTTAAAGCGTTAGTACGTCTTTTAAAAAGGGCTATAGTAGCCTCCTTATCTTATCTATAAAGGGTATTTATAGCCTTATTACTACCCCCTTACTTACTATAGTATAATAGTTATAGCTTATATCTATAAGTATATTAAGCCCCTTTTTCTTATTAATACTAACCTTAAGTAATACTAAGTCTAATATAAGGTGCTTCTTTATTAACCTTTAAGCTATTTACTATTTCTCCTTCTTCCTTAGCGCTTAACTTTATACTAAGGTTCCTTTTTTCTTAAATCGGAATTTACTTTAATTACCTCCCCGGTTATAGCTACGGCTACTTATAAGGTTCCTTCTTTCTTCTTTTTATAAAAGCGGGCGATATGCCTTATTGCCTTATAAGTAAAACACCTTTATATATTAAGCCGGCTTTATCCTCCTCCCGGCTAAGTTATAGCGTTAATTCTACTTATTAAGGTATTACCCTTTAAGTCTTTTCGGTCTTAAGTTGCCCCCTTTATTACTTTCTTCCGGCCTTAAAACGGCTACTTAGTTTACTAGACTTTTTTTAGCTTTACCGCGATTTACGCTACCCGATTAGTATATACTAAGAAGCTTAAGGTTAAGAGGTTAACTATCGCGAGTGCCTCCTTAAAGCGAAAGCTTAAGGCGCCCTTTAAGAACACGATTTATATATTATATAGCTATAACCCCCCTCCCGCCTTAAAGAGCCTTTACTCGAACTTAAGGAGGAACGCTATAAACGTTTAGTTCTCTTTTTATTTAATCGTATAGATTGCCGCCGCCGCCCGCGATTAAATATTAACGTTAAGGTAAATTAAATTAAGGTACTTAAGGAATTCCTACTAATTATAACCTTAATCCGCGCCGGTACTATAATAAGTTACTATAGTCTATTATAGCCCTATATCTAAATAGTTATAGATTAAGTAAAAAACCTCCTTTAAGCTTAAGAAGAAGTCTTAGTTAATCTCGTACTTTTCTTATATATATCGTGCTTAAAGCATAAAGTAGCGCCGCTAGCTATCGAATTTCCTTAGTACTAAGAGTAGCTTTTACTAGTCTTTTTTTTTTATTGCTTCCTTTTTTATTATAAGTATTATAGCCCCCGCTATTATATTATAAGGTAGCATTAAACTACTAATTAGTAGGCCGGCCCCTCCTTATATATACGTCCTTATAGTCTTCTTTAGCTTTTATATTAAGGCTCCGAACTAGTTTATTAGTTATTAAATCTACTGCTAGCTTGCTTAAACTTAGTAGCTTATTTTAACGGCCTTTACTTATAGTAAGAGGATCGCTTATTTAACCCTTATTTAGATATCGGCCTTTTTTAGCCCTCTCTCTTAAGCCTTATAAGTATAGCCCCCTTACGCTAAGTAAGCTTTTTACTCGCGCTATATTATAGTTAGCGAGTCTTTTCTTAAGTTATATAACCTTATCTAAAAGGAGCTTAAAATATATTAAGGGCCTATATATACTTAGTTTAGTAGCACGTAGTTAAATAATTGTTTATTTAAGGCTAAAGAGGGAAAGAGGAAATCTTTATTTAAGCTATATAGCCTCGTACTTTATAAAGGTCGCTTAAGTAGCCTATACTTAAGTTAAGTTTAGGTTAAACTTAAGCTAAGTTTAGGTAAAGTCTTATACGACTTTAGCTATAAATTAGCCTAACTTTAAGTCGTTCGCTATAGTATAACTATAGCTCTTTTTATAGCATAGCCTATAATAACTATAAAGGCTTGCTTAAAGAGATATAATAAATATTAATAGTTAGACCTTACTAAAGCTTTTAAGATATAACTATAAAGGCTTAAGAGCTTACTTAACTATAGTTTATAATATTTTTAACTATAAAAGATATTATAAAAACTATTAAGCCGATTTTACCGGTATTCTTAAAGGATATTTAAGGATTTCCGCGGGATATCCTAACTATAGTTTAACTTATTTATAACTAAAACAGCACTTTAGAAAATATAAGATAAACTTTACTATAATTTTTAAAGGATATTTAAAGATATTTAAAGGATTTCCTTAACTATAATCTATAGTATTTCTAACTAGGCTTATACTTAGTTTATTAAGCGATTTTATAAGAATATCTATAGTTTATCTTTATACTAATAATAAATAAAAGGATAGTATAGTTAAAATTCCTTAAAATTAGCTTAAAAAACTAAGTATAAAGTAGCTAGCTATACTTTAAAGAATAAATAAGCTTTTTACTATTTTTAAACCCTTATATATATTTATATATAGTAATTAGTCCGTTATACTAGCCCGACTAGCGGTAATTAATTTATAGTACCGGCCTTAATTAGTAGTAATTAGTCCGCGCCTTATCCCCTTATCCTTATACTATAAGGCATAGGAAATAGTAGTAATTCCTACTTATTTAAACGGAAATCCCTTAAATATCCGCTAAGCTAAAAGTAATTATATTTTATAATTAATTACTTATCCTATAAGAAGTTAGATACTAAACGATCTTTTCTTTAGTAAGAAGCTCTTATTAGCCTTTAAGTCTAACCTTAATAATAAGTACCTTTTCCTTAATATACTTATAATAAAACTTTAAGATAAGTAGGCTATAAAAGCGGAAAAGGCTATAGCTTACTAAGTATACTAGTTTAATAATCTCCTTTACCTTTTTTTAAGGTACTATACCGCGATAGCTTATAAAGCTAAATAAGATATAAAACGAGTCCCGCTTAGCTAAGCTAAAACTATTACCCTTTAAGAGGCAATTTGCTTTTAAAATACTAATAAAGAATAGATTATAAAACGATAAAACTTATATAATTAAGTAAACTAAATTTAGTATTACTTAAATAGATTAATTATCTTTTAAATAAAAAAAGTAAGGATAAGCCGACTTTAAAACTATCCGGCTTACCGCTTACTAAATACCCTTTGAATTTAGCTTATAATAAAGTTACTTTTTCCTTAGAATAATAAGCTTAGCGGATATTTTTACCGCGTACTGCTAATAAAGTTTAGCTTAAGGGCCTAAATTAAAAATCCGCCTTAAAGGATACTTAATAGTTTCTTAGTTTAGTATAACTATTTAGCTTTATCCGTTATAGCCGCGCTAATTAAAGTATTTTCGGGACTTTCGATTAATAAAAATAAGCCTTTTATGCTAAGGGTCTTATAGCGTATTAAATTCTAAGATATATATAAGATAAAAGGTTAAGCGCTTAGTAAGAGTATTAAGACTAAGACTTTAATAATAAGTAATAAGAATATAATAAGCAATACCTTTAGCGGGCTAAACTTATTTATCCTTAGCGTGTAAATACTAAGACTAAGTATAGCTTTAAACCTTTTAATAAGAATAGTAGTAATATTAAATAAATAATTCCTTAATCTCCTTTAAGCACTAAGAAAAAAAGACGCGCTTACTAAGCCTTAAGAAAAACCTTAACTAAAAGCTAAAGATATAAGAAGATTTAACTTATTAAGACCTTTAAAAGTATCTTTTAATAAAGTTTAGGAAAATAATAAAGCTAGTACGTTTTAAGGAGTAGACCGTTTTATCGACTTTATCCGCTAAAATCCTAGTAAAGGTAAGGCCTATACGGATAAATTAGCTATTTTATTGCCCTCTTTCCTTTAAAGAAGTATAGCGGAATAATATTCCGATAACCTATCGAAACTATAATAAAAAGAACTTAGTAAGCTTAGTATCGGACTAAGCTAATAAATCTTTAGCTTATAAAAATAGTTTAAAGTCCGCTTATATATAGCGATATAAGCACTTAATAAAAAGCACTTTATTATTAAAAATATAATAATAAGATCCGACTTTAAGTTTTAAATATTGCGCTTATAATATAAAGCTAAGGCCGCGCTTTACTAGCTAAACTAATTAATTATAGTAATCTACTAAAAGCTAGATATATATCTATAAGAATCCTTATAACGTTTAATAGGAAATAAGAATATTAATAAATATATTAAAAAGTATAAAGAGATTCTTCTTTAGCTATAAGTTAAATATACTTAAGGATTTTAAAAGCACTTATTAGCGCGAAAAAAAAATGTTTAACCTATAAAAAGGCGAGGGCTAACTAGCTATACTTTATACGTACTTAAAAGATAGTCCGGGACGCTTTACCTATTTATTAAGGGCTTGCTAAAGCCGCGGGTTATATTTTTAAACCGCTTAATAAGGGCGGATATACTATAAGCTTTATAGCGCTTACTAAGTTTAAGGAGAAACCCGTTTAAATAGTTAGAAATATAAGCTATAGTCCTTCGGCTTAAGAAAAAAGAAACCTTTAAGACTATATACTTATTAACATTAAAGCTAAAATAAGTATACTTTATAAATAAGGAAAGAACTATAGTAAAGATTAATAACTATTTAAAAGATAAAGAGTATAATACGGAAGGAGCTTAATTAAATACTAATAAAAGCTAAAAGTAAACCGTAATTTATATTATAGCAAACTTAGTTTAAGAGGCCGATAAAGTATACGGATTTTACGGTAAAGCATTCCCCTTAAAAAATAAGCTCTACTAATATATTTAAGATAAATACCCCTTAAACCTTAACTAAGATATTGCTATATAAAGATATAGCTTAGTATAGTAAGTAGTTATTTAAAAGCTATAAAGCGTTAAAATAGTGAAGGCTTCCTTTAACGTTTAGCCGTTAAACCTTAATAGGCCGTCTTAATTTCCTTATATATACTTATTAGTTTATAGAAAAAAAAGGCTTAAAATAAGCATTAAAGGCTATATAGATACTTAAGTAAACTAAAGCCTTATTTAAGCTAACTTTATAAAGACTTTTTAAGACATAACTATAAACTCCTCTTAATAAATTCTTATTTAAGAAGTAAAAAGGATAGCTACTATTAAATAAGCAGAATTTACTACGTATATACTAAGAAGGCTAGATTGTAGCTTTATAGTTATAAAGGTAAGGATTAACGCTTAGATAGTAAAACGCTTAGTAGCTAATATATTACTTAGCTAAGACTTTTTAGTTCTTTATTAAGAGGACCTTATTAACTTTATATTAGTCTTATAGATTAAAGCTTATAAAAGGATCGAAGCTAAAGTTAAGATAGTTTAGCTAAGACTAGCGATATATAAATAAGTAATTTACTTAATTACTACGACGATTTTAGCTAGTTTTAGCTACGCTTTACCTATATAAGTCTAGGCGCCGCTATTAAGGCGTAATATAATATTTTTTCCCGACGAACTTAAGCTCGCCTAGATAACAATATAAGATTATAAGAACTTTATAGCGGTAAACTATTTTAAAGAACTACTAATACTCCGCTAAAGCTAAAAGGTAAGAATAATTACAAACTTTAATAAGTAGTTTTAGCTATATAAAGAGGTCGATACTACTATTCCCTTAGCGGAAGCCTTTTATCGCGGAACCCTTAGTATTTTTTATATACTAAGTAGTAAGGCTTAATTTATTTAATTTAAATTTACTAGCTAAAGAAAGAGAAGAAGACTTAGTACTAACTACTAAACTAAATAAAGTAAGAGTATCTTATTATGCGGATTTCTTATATTAAAACTAGCTAAAGAAAAAGAAAGAAAAAAAGGAAAGGAGTTAAGGGAAAAAGGAGGAAGGACCTCTTTTTATACCCTTTTAAGGCTACTAAAAAGCTTTCCTTTTATATGCTTTTATATACTAATCTATAACTTATTCC